>APFE030370136.1:30259-65244 GCA_000404065.3 Pinus taeda
CCCCCTTTATGCCAAGTCAAAAAAAAAAAAAAAACCGAATTTCATCATGCGTGTGGTCTTTTTTGGAAGCGCACGGAAGCGTGCGCTTCTCCCTTCGAAGCACCACGCTTCGTACGCCCGAGGCACCGTACGAAGCGCGCTTCAGAGGTTTGGAATCGCGCTTCGGAAAATTCCAGGAAGCGGCAAAATCAGGCGGAAGCGCACTTCTGGGGAAGCTTCCTAGACGCATTTGCATGGGATGCGCTTCTGAGCTTGGAACTGGGGGGGTGCTTCCTGCAACATTGGTTCTAGCTTCCGCCCTCTGCGTCAGCGTTCTCGGCTGTTCTGGCAGTTCCCGACAGTTTCGGCTGTTCCCGGTAGTTTCGATTTCTGCCCTCTGCGTCAACTTTCCCGGCTGCTGTGCTGATCCTCTCGACACTATCTCTGCCTCTTTGCTTCTGTATTCAATGCCTCTTAGCTGCAACTCCAGATAACTCTCTCAACTTTCTTAGCAAACCCAACCCCAGAATGTCGAAATCCTCGATCTTTTGTTGTGTTCTCCAAGTGAATCTCAATCCTCCTCTTATACTTTTCTCGTTGACAAATCAATGGTCGAGATTAAGTCCCTAATCAATGGCTAAGATTAGATCTGGATTGATCCATGACTTTTGGACCATTCTAACACAGTTTTCTATTAATTCACATTAATATTTTAATTTCCCTAAATTTAGACTTTGGGACTCCATTAAAAATATTAATTATTTTAATATCTCCCAAACTGTTTAGAATCTACCCAAACCCTTTCTGGGTATTGGAGATCTCATGTGCCTTAGCCTCTCCACCAAATTTCGTGGCTAGAGCACATCTGATGCTACTCAAAATCAACACTCCCTCTTAGCGAGGACTGTGCTCTAGCAATACTCCTTACTGCGTATTACTCTAATCATTCAACATTGGTCCTTGATGCTAGGTTTGTTGCCCATCATCTATACTGCTGCATCTCGTACTGCCACCCATGGCTCTGCCACTGCAACTGCGGCGTCTGTACGACAACTTCCTCTGCATCCGAGCTGCTGCCCATGGCCCTGCCACTGCTGCGTCTGCACTGCATCCCTTCTCATCATGTTGCATCATGCTGCCCATAGCACCGCAACTGCTAACTGCTGCACTGCAACTCAGTTATTGAGAATTAACTGATCTCCCAACTTTGACATCTTTGTTAGGCTAGAGACACTCCTAATGCTGAAGCTCCTTCTGTCGTTGACAAGTGCTTCCTCTCTGACCTCTGCGCTGCTGCAACAACTCCATGCATCTATCATCGTTGCACACCTTTCTGTGCCATCCTACGCTGGTGCAACACTCCCGTGCCTCTCGCACTGTTGCAACTTGCTAGCCTCGCACTGTCCTGGGAATCCTACACTGTAGCTTTCTCTGCTGCTCCATCCTCATCTGTCTCTACCAACATCCGCCTCTCCTGCTACTCCTCTTCGGGGCTCCCGTAGCCAGGTATAATCCAAGAGGTTGGGTACCTCGAGTATCCTGCCCCTCATCTTCTGTAGTCCTCTTGACTACAATTCGATGTCTCCCCACTTTCGCTCAAGTGATGTGTGTGTACTCATGGCACAGTCATCGTCTGTCTCCACTCTCTTCTCTGCCCTTGTTGGCACTACCTTGGTCTCGGAAGCCTCTCCCTTGCTCTTTTTCCTTGGACACTGGGTTGCATAATGACTCAGCTCCCCATAGTGGAAGCATTTGACCTTGGAGAGGTCCTTCTTCTTCTGCTTTTCTTGCTTACCCTCAGATGCTAGGGAAGCATCCACCTCCTCCTCCTTGATTCTGAACCCCTTGCTGCGGCTTCTCGTCTTGGTTACCTTCCTAATCTCTTCTTGGCGAAGAGGTGCCTACATTTCCTCCCAATTTGGAAGGGTCGCCCTGCCCATTATGCTCTGGACAAACACCTCCCAGTCTGCTGTGACTGCATTTAGGGTTGTTCTCACCATCAACTCTAGAGCTGGTGTGGCCCTTATGGAAGTTCGTTGATCTCAGATCTCCTTCAATTGACCAAGGAAGGTGTCGATCTGTTCTCCCTTTTGCATCTGGTATGATAGCCGCTGATTTTTGAGGAGCATCTTCCTTTGCACAGAAGTCTGTTTATACAACTTGGTCAGGGCCTCCCACATCGTCCTTGCCGTATTCTTCTCGACAATATGTGGTACTATATGATCCTTGACCCCGTTAAGAATGATACTCTTGGCCCTCGCCATTGCTTCCTCATACTTGTCATTGTCAGCTGGGTCAACTGGGACCGCTATCGTCTTCAAAGTGAAGTGCTTGACACGATTTCTGTCAAGTACGGATAAGATTCTGGCCTTCCAGACTACAAAGTTTGAGGCTCCGTCCAATCTGTCCTGGTCTCTTACTCCGCGTAGTGCCATTCCGCTGCTATTTTACTTCCCTCCTAGAAGTTCTTGATGTGACTCCCGCTAAACCTTGATTTCCCTCCTGGAAATCCTTCTACTGATGTCGAGATGCCTCTACTCTGATCCTTTGTGCAACTGCACCACTGATCTGGATTTTTCGGCTAGAAACCCTTGGTAGCAACTCCCTCCTCCTTGCCCTGTTAAGTACTATTCTAACTCCAGTACCCCACCAGCTCCACTCTGCAACTTTCCCACAGCCTCCTAAACCCCAACAACCTAAAGGTGAGAGCTCCTAGGCTCTGCGCAATCCCGGCACTAGTAACTCAGCCTCCTCAGCCAACTGTGTCGGCCTTCCTAGCTTCTGCATGGCTCTGTGTGAGTATCCCTTTGCCTCCCTTAGCCTTTGCACTGCCTCTTCTTGGCTCACCCTTGATGATGCAGGCACTGTGTCACCCTTCCCTTGTTGCTGCTCTGCTAGAAACAACTTTTGTCCCTCGGGACAACTGTTTTCTGCTACTATTGCTCTGCTCAGCTAATGTCCTTAGTTCTCCTATGATCTGCAACCACACTCTGATACCATGTTGAAGTTTCTAAGTCTACCTGTTAGAAACCCTCCATACACTTTTACTGATTTATTCCTACCTACTTGTTCCGTTACTTAACAAGTTATTTACAATGTAAATACTGAAAATAAACACTAGTGCATGCTCAACATATTACAGATCATCAATTGAAGGAAACAAAAACAAGCATACAAAATGACACCGTTATTTTTGGACCAATGTCCCCGGAAAAACAAAATGCGGGAAAACCGATGTGATAGATATGAGGGTTTTATTATTATGCAGTTTCTGAATACAACTAGGGTGCCAGAAATGGCTCACCCTTCAGAAAATTTCCTTGACAGAAGTACCTCTCCTCGGAGATAGATATTCTGGTTGATCACCCACCGGATGATTGATCCCACAACAACTACGACAGCTCCTTAGTTGGACAGTGAAAGTTGCTCCAAGCTACTCCACTGCTCTGCATCACTCTACTAGGGGATGCGCCACCCTTTCAGCTCTAGTCTGCCCCGTGAAAATCTCCAGCGCTGCCTCTTGGCCCTACATTAGCTATGCTAGACTTTGTGCAACTACTGTTGCCTATGCGTCAGCCACTTGGCTCTTTGTGTCAGCCTTCTGGCCCTCTGCATCACCCATGCTGACCTCCTCAACCTCTACATCAGTCTCAACTGCCTCTACGTCAGCCTTCCTAGGCTCTGCATTGTCTCTCTGGCACTATCTCTGCCTCTCTACTATGTATTCTCGACCTTCTGCCAAATTACCCCTCGCTGCAATAGACCATTGGTTTGATTCTCTCAGCAAACCCCGCTCCAGAAAATTGAACTGACTGATCAATTTTGGTGTGCTCTCCAAGTGACCCTCAAGCCTCCTCTTATACTTTTCTCATTGACATATCAACGGCTGAGATTTAAGTCCCTAATCGACGGCTAATATTAGATCTGGCTTGATCCATGTCTTTTGGACCATTCTAACATAGTTTTATATTAATCCTCATTAATATTTTAATTTCCCTAAGTTTAGACTTAGGGACTCCATTAAAAATATTAATTATTTTAATATCTCCTAAACTGTGTAGAATCTGCCCAAACCCTTCTTGAGTATTGGAGATATCATGTGCCCCAACCTCTCCACCAAATTTCGTGGTTAGAGCACATCCAATGCTACCACAAATCAACACTCCCCCCTGGAAGTTGTCTGTTTGACTCCTGCTGAGTCTCTCTACTCCCCATCTGGAAGTTCTTTGTTCGACTCCTGCTGAATCTTTCTACTTCCTGCCTGGAAGTTCTCGGTTTGACTCCTCCGATTCTCTCTACTTCCCGTCTGGAAGTTCTCGGTTCGACTCTTGCTGAGTCTCTCTACTTCCCGTCTTGAAGTTCTCGGTTCGACTCCTGCTGAGTCTCTCTACTTCTCGTCTGGAATTTCTCGGTTCGACTCCTTCGAGTCTCTCTACTTCCCGTATGGAAGTTCTCTTCTGGACTCCCTTTGAGTCCCGATTCCCCTCCTGGAAATCCTTCTGCCAACTATCAAGTTGCTCCTCTCTGATCGTCTGTGCAACTGCAACACTGATCTAGATTCCTTGGCTAGAAATCCGCCTTGGTAGCAACTCCCTCTACCTTGGTCTTGCCCTGTTAGGCACTGTTCTAACCACAATACTCCACCAGCTTCGCTTCCTCAAACTGCCCATAGCTTCCTTTGCCCCAACAACTGAAGGATTGAGCCTCTTGGCTCTGTGAAAACCCTATACTGACAAAACAACGCCCTCAGCCAACTGCGTCAGCCCTTCTAGCCTCTGCATGAGCCTCTCTCTGCCCTCCTCAGCCTCTCGTTGGCCTTTCTCTGGCCTAGACTGATGACATAGGCCCTCTGTGTCAACCCTTCCTCTCTCACTTCTACAAGGATCAACTACTGTCACTCGGGACAGCTGATTCCGCTATAAAGGCTCTGCTCAGCTGATGCCTTCAACTTTCCTATGATCTGCAACAACGCTTTGATACCATGTTGGAATTTCTAATTCTAACTTGTTAGAAATTTTTCTTGCACTATTTGATTTATTTCACCTACTTGTTTAATTACTATAGTTATTTAACCCTATAATTACTAAAAATAAACAAGTACAGTCTCAACATCTACAGATCATCAGTTGAAAGAAAACAAACACACAAGTGACACCGTTATTTTTGGACAAATGTCCCCAGAAAAACCCAATGCGGGAAAACCGATGTAGCTATTCTGAGAGTATATTATTATGTAGTATTTCCTTGAGTACAACTGGGTGCCTAACTGGCTCACCCGATAGAGAAAAATACACGGCAGCAATACCTCTATATTCGGAAATAGGTATTCAGAAAACCTGTTCCACGAATCCCTCTCCGGCACCACTGAAGCTCAACGTTGGTCCTTCTGGCCTCTATGTCAGTCTCTTTCTGACTTGCGTCAGCCCCAAGACCCTCTGCGTTAGCCCTCTGAGGCACTGCGCAGTCTCTGGGACCCTCTACATCACTCCAGTAGTCTCTGCATGGATGACGCAATCCCTCTAGCATATGTGCTGTCTCTGCTGGGCTCTGTGTGGCCTGAACTAACTGCTACTCTCGCTCTTCCTACTTTTGCGTTGGTTACTTAGTAGTATGTCTACCTCTTTGTCCAGTACTCACTGCCCCTCACTGCTAATCACTGATTTATTTTTGTTTAGCAACCTTGCTCTAGCAAAATGAATGACTGATCACTCTGGTGTCTTCTCCAATTGACCCTCAAGCCTCCTCTTATACTTTTCCTGTTGGTCCTTCAAAGACCGAGATTAAATCTCCAATCAATGGCTAAGATTAGATTTGGCTTGATCCATGAATTTTGGACTCTTCTAACCTAGTTTTATATTGATACCCATTAATATTTTATTTTTCCTAAGTTTAGACTTAGGAACTCCATTAAAAATATTAATTATTTTAATATCTCTCAAACTGGGTACAATCTGTCCAAACTATTTCTAAATCTTGGAGATCTCATGTGCTTTAGCCTCTCCACCAATTTTCATGGCTAGAGCACATCCGGTGCTACCCCAAATCAACACTCCCTCTTAGTGAAGACTGTGCTCTAGTAATGCTCCACACTGAGCATTACCATGACTATCCAGCACCGGTCCTTGTGTCGATGCTAGACCTCCCACCCAACATCCTCTGCACTACTTCATTCTGTAGTGCTGCTCATGGCCCTGCCACTACTATTGCTGCATTCATACGATAGCTCCCTCTGCATCCGTGTTGCCGTTGGTCCATACTCCCAACACTGCATTTGTACTGCATCCCCTTCTCATCATGTTGCATCATGCTATTGGACTGCAACTCAGTTATTGGGAAGTAAGTAACTGATCCACCCAAATTTTGACATCCCTGTCAGGCTAGAAGCACTCCCGATGCTGAAGCTCTCTCTGTCGCTAACAAGTGCTCCCTCTACTGACCTCTGCGTTGCTGCATCTCGCACCGTTGTACACCTATCTGTGCCATCTTGGACTGTTGCAACACTCCCGTGCCTCTCACACTGTTGCAGCCTGCTAGACTCGCGCTGTCCAGGGACTCCTGCACTGTAGCACTCTCTGCTGCTACATCCACATCCGTCTCTACCCACATCTGCTAGTCTTGCTACTCTCTCCTCGGGGTTCCCGTAGCAAGGTATAATCCAAGAAGTTGGGTGCTTCAAGTATCCTTCCCCTCATCGCTTGTAGTCCTCATGATTACAACTCGATGTCTCCCCACTTCTTCTCAAGTGGCACATGAGCACTCATGTCACAGAGAACAGACAGAATCCTGGCCTTCCAGGCCGCAAATTTGGACGCTCTGTCCAGCTTGTCCTGATCCCTCAGCCCATTCTCGGCCATCTCTCTGCTCTTCTCTGTAGACTCCTCCGATTCTCTCTACTTCCTGCTTGGAAGTTCTCTATTCGACTTCTATTGAGTCCCTCTACTCCCCATTTGGAAGTTCTCTATTCAACTCCCGCTGAATCTCTCTACTTTCTGTCTCGAAGTTCTCAGTTCGACTCCTCCGAGTCTCTCTACTTCCCGTCTGGAATTTCTCGGTTTGGCTCCTGCCGAGTCTCTCTACTTCCTGTCTGGAAGTTCTCGGTTCGACTCTTGTTGAGTCTCTCTACGTCCCGTCTGGAAGTTCTCAGTTCGACTCCTCTGAGTCTCTCTACTGCCCGTTTGGATGTTCTCTCCTGGACTCCCTCTGAGTCTTGATTTCTCTCCTGGAAATCCTTCTGTCAATTGTCAAGTTGCTCATCTTTTATCGTCTATGCAATTGCAACACTGATCCGGATTCCTTGGCTAGAAATCTGCCTTAGCAACAACTCCCTCTACCTTGGTCTTGCCCTGTTAGGTATTGTTCTAACCACAGTACCCCACCAACTTCGCTCCCACAAACTTCCCATAGCTTCCTTTGCCCCAGCAACTGAAGGATTAAGCCTCTTGGCTCTGCGCAATCCGTGCACCAGGAAAAAAAATCCCTTAGCCAACTGTGTCAGCCCTCTTGGACTTTGCGTGAGCCTCTTGGTGCCCTCCTCAGCCTTTGTGCTGGCCTATCTCTGGCTCAGACTAATGACGCAATCCCTCTATGTCAACCCTTCCTCTCTTGCTTTTGCAAGGATCAACTACTGTCACTTGGGACAGCTGATTCTGCTGTAAATGCTCTGCTCAGCTGATTCCTTTAGCTTTCCTGTGATTTGCAACCACCCTCCGATACCATGTTGGAATTTCTAATTCTAAACTGTTAAAAATTATTCCTGCACTATCTGGGTTATTTCACATACTTGTTTAATTACTAAACAAGCTATTTAACCATATAAATACTAAAAATAAACACAAGTACAGTCTCAACATCTACAGATCATCAACTGAAAGAAAACAAACACACAAGTGACATCGTTATTTTGGGACAAATTTCCTCGGAAAAACCCAATGCGGGAAAACCGGTGCGTCTATTCTGAAGGTATATTATTATGCAGTATTTCCTTGAGTACAACTGGGTGCCTAATTGGCTCACTCGACAAAGAAAAATACATGGAAACAATACCTCTATATTCGGAAACAGGTATTCAGAAAACTTGTCCCATGAAACCCTCTTCGGCACCACTGAAGCTCAGTGTTGGCCCTTCTAGCCTCTGCGTTAGTCTCCTCCTGACCTGTGTCAACCCCAAGACCCTCTGCGTCAGCCCTTAGAGGCACTGCGCAGTCTTTGGGACCCTCTGCGTCACTCCAGTAGTCTCTACATGGATGATGCAGTACCTCTGGCCTCTGCACTCTCTGTTGGACTCTGCGTGGCCTGAACTGATTGCTGCTCTCGCTCTTCCTTCTTCTGCACTGGTCTCTCAGTACTATGTCAGCTTCTTTGTCCAGTACTCATTGCCCCTCGTTGCTGATTACTGATTCACTTTTGCTTAGCAACCCCACTCTAGCAAAATGAATGACTGATCACTCTGGTGTCTTCTCCAACTGACCCTCAAGCCTCCTCTTATACTTTTTCTGTTGGTACTTCAATGGTCGAAATTAAATCTCTAATCAACGGCTAAGATTAGATTTGGCTTGATCCATGACTTTTGGACCCTTCTAACCTAGTTTTCTGTTAATACCCATTAATATTTTATTTTTCCTAAGTTTAGACTTAGGAACTCCATAAAAATATTAATTATTTTAATATCTCCCAAACTAGGTACAATCTGTCCAAACCATTTATGGGTCTTGGAGATCTCATGTGCTTTAGCCTCTCCACCAATTTTCATGGCTAGAGCACATCAGATGCTACCCCAAATCAACATTTGAAGGCACTAGTTGTTCATATGCTTTATATTGATGGTTATCACTAATATCACTTTTGCCTATAAATCTTAAGAAGTAATCTATTTAACTCTAACAACTCTCCTAGAAAAATCACATATTTAACTTAGTTTTCCTTTAGGGACCACCCCCCATAACTAACCTAGGAGATAACTTAAATGTGAGAGAGTTGGTAATAGGTGGCAACCCCTTCTCTAGGTTCCTTGCCACCAACCATACCTTGTGGGGTTAAAGGCTTTTCTCACAAACTGTAGGTAGGTGTAGGTGGCAAGCTCAACAGGGGTGATTGTATATACGCGGTGGTGGACAAGTTGACCAACTTTGCTCATTTCTTTGCTATCTCATCCAGGTCCTTAGCTTCACATGGAGTTGAGCTTTTCTTCAGAGAGGTATTCAGGCTGTATGGTCTTCCCATGACCATCATCAGTGATTGGGATAGCCGGTTTATGGGGGTGTTTTGGCAGGAGTTGTTTAGATTGGTGGGCATTGACCTCACTCCTAGCACTAGCTACCAACCCCAAACAAATTGGTAGACGGGGAGCGTGAATAACTGGTTGGAGGGGTATTTGCAGAACTAGGTAACAGGGCAACAACATTGATTGGTGAAGTGGCTACACCTTGGAGAGTACTGCTACAACACTACTCACCATATTTCCATTGGTATGTCACCTTTCTGTGCCCTTTATGGTTATGATGCATTATCTTTTGCTAACATGGTTTTTGGAGACAGCCGAGCCCCTAGGACAAAAGATTTGATATAGGAGATCCAGGAGATCCTAGGGGTTCTCAAAGACAAATTACAAATAGTACAAAACAACATAAGACGTATGCAGATAGGCACCAGGTTGAGAGACATTTTGAGGTTGGGGACTTAGTTTTCTTGGGTCGCCATCCGAAAAGGCAGTGTACACTGAAGCAGAAGGGCGTTGAGAAGCTCAAACCACATTTTTATGGGCCGTACAGAGTGATCAAGAGGGTTGGAGAGGTAGCTTATGAGCTAGAATTCCCACTAGGGAGCAAGGTACACATGTTCCATGTGTCTTGCTTGAAAAAGGCCTTGGGACAGTACATGACAACTACCACAGAATTGCGACCCTTGGATGATGAGGAACACTTGGTTTTGGTACCCAAGGCTACTTTGGAGGTGAGATAGAGGAAGCTTAGGAATGGGACCATTAGGGAGTTTCTTGTCAGGTGGAAGAACCGACCAGAGGAGGATGCCACATGGGAGGGAGAACAAGTTCTACAATATCCAGAATTGCAGTTGCTCGAGGACAAACAACTTTTTCATGGGGAGGACTGTCATGTCCCCAATAAATAATTTTGCTAAGTAAAATCCTCATTTTTACAATTTTGGCATTGAGAAATATGTTGGCATATAAAACTTGGGAAACTCATATCTTCAGATTAATACCATGGCTCAGATTTTTGGCTCTATTTTCTGTGTACTAATTGTGGCTGGTTATCAGAATTTTGTTTTTGCTGTAGCTATTGCATGTATTTGATATTCACTATTATTTCCTAGTTAGAAACATTACAGTTTGGTAAAAGAATTAGATTATTAAACTGTTGGTGTGTTCATATCTGTATGGAAGAAATAACATAGAAGTTACTAAAGGAAGAAGCTGTTTGTTGTGTCTGTTATTTGATTTCTTAGAACATAATCCATCAATAGATTATTTATGTTGCTGTGGGCCTTTGCACCTAATGCTAGCAGAATGAATTGATTTGAAATTATATTAATGTCCAGTGATGATGATGTCTAAATGGGCAGTGCACTTTGTCTTTATCCTTATAGCATAAGCAAGCTGCAATATAATTGCTGACTTTCCAGCATTTTGAAAAATACAATTTATCTCAGTTCTAAACACTAGATCCATGACACTAGTCTGCTACTCTAGGGAAAAGGAGACATGTTTGATGATTTCAGAAATTGCCTTAACCAACTTTTAAAACTTTATTGCATGTTAATTCGCTATTACGAAAGTGAGAATCATTGGATGTGAATAAATGTCATGTTACTGTACTTGGATGGAAGAAGAATTTCAGCTTCTTAGTTGCAAATCAGGGATTTTGAACCTTTAGCTGGGTTATGTGTAGAGGTGATTAATTATTCTCTGTTGATGATGTTCCTATATCATGGAAGCCTGATGTCGCTTTGTTGTTTGTATGTTCGGGATTAGTTTATAGCTGGAATTGCTCACTATCTTTCAGATGTAATTGATCTATGCAGAAGTATTTTCTTAACACATCAAGGGAACTCACTCGTTTGGGTTCGATTACGATGGCACCTATTATTCACAATTTCTCCGAAACACTTTCTGGAATTACAACAATCCGAGCTTTTTGCCACCAAGAAAGGTTCAAATCTACTAATGCTAGGCTGGTCAACACAAATATATCTATCGAATTTCATAATATTGCTGCCAATGAATGGTTTGGCTTCCGTATTGAGAGTATCGGTACCATGATACTTTGCTCATCTGCATTACTGTTGGTTTTCCTCCCAAAAAGCATCATACAACCTGGTTTGCTCAAACTCAACTTTTCATGTGAATCTACCTTTCACTATGTATTCTTTATGACTTTTGTGTAGGCACTAGGCTATTCTTGTTACAAAGTAGTAACTAATTCAGCATAGATATGAGCTTCAAGTTTTCTATTACCGTAACCTTTTATTTGGTATATTTCTTACTTACATTCTTTTGGCAGAATTTGTGGGGCTTTCCCTCTCATATAGTCTTGCACTCAATGGTTGCCTTTTATCCCTAGTGTACTGCATCTGTTATATTGAACAAAGCATGGTAGCAGTAGAAAGAATATTGCAGTATTGTAGGATTCCAAGTGAAGCTCCACTCGTACTGCAAAATAAGCACCCTGAAATTGAAAAGGGTTGGCCAATCCAAGGAAGCATTTCTGTGGAACATTTGCAGGTCGGTTTTCCTTTTACTGCTGAATAAGTCTAACTTTTGACATTTTAGTTTCACTCATCTGTGGAGAAATGTGTTCTTAGGGGATTTGTTTTTTGTTGATAGGATGATTTCATCAATTGTAAGCATTCATGATCCATATTTGTATTCACTATTACCGTTCTATGATTATATTTGTTGAGTGAAAATTGAAACCCGTAACTTATAAGTAGCAGTATGGGTTGAATGCAAAGAGTACAGTTGCATTCCATAATGCTTAGCTTGTAAATACCTAATCTATGAAAATTTTCTCCTGTTTCCTGTGAGCTTACATGAAAATCTATTATTAAAGCTCAAATGCTATAGATGTGTCACGCTATGGTTAAACTTGTGTTAAACAGAGAAAGAACAGCCGTAGTAGCTGACAGCTAATTTCCTTTCAAACTAGCAAAGTCTCCTGAGGAAGAAAGACAATTTCTATTCAAACTAGCAAAGTGTCATGAGGAAGAAAGACAGTTTCTATTAAAACTGGCAAAGTATCTTGAGGGAAAACGACAATTTTGTATATTTAAGAATGATTCAAATACATTTCTTACTGCTTCTATCTTTCTTGTACTTGAATGAGTGTCACTGATTGTTACATGATTAGATTTTGATACCCTGAACCTGTATATGTCAAGGACAACTATTAGTACAAGTGCTGGTGATACGGGAGGACCACTGCACCCATAAGATGGAAATCACAATATAGAGTGATGGCGTTTAGTTATTTCCTATCCTAGGAATCATGAAGGGAGGATACTCTCGATGTGCATTATTAGGGCTAACTTAATAGCATGGTTTCCAATTTACTAGGGATTTCAGGATACGAGTATTGAGATGGCCCAAAGTCTTTTGAACACAGTAATATTTACCAACAAACGACCAACCATATATTCTACTCTCATTTGACGTTGAAGGAGGTTTAATGTCCTATCATACGTGGGGGAACCTTGCTTCCCTTGGATATGTATTAACGAGGGGGCATAACCTCATTAGAGGGACATTTTGGGTATTAGTTGGTAAAGGTTTGATCAAATGCATGTGATAGTTGCTGAGATAAGAAGGTGACTCAAATTTTGACATTTGTGAAGGATGGATATTGGAATCACATGATAGTAGGAAACTTGTATTGAGATTGTTCAAATGAATGTACTTGATATTGGTGGCCTTTATTTATGGGTCAACCTATTAAATTATTGACTAAAATATTGATGAACTTACATTATGGTTAACAACATAAATGTTGATGGGATTTTCTTTATGAGATGTACTACTAGATCCCACTAGCTGATTGGAAGGCTACTGGAAGACAACAAAAGATAGGAGACTTAATTTTAATGTACTACTAGATCCCACTAGCTGATTGGAAGGCTACTGGAAGACAACAAAAGATAGGAGTCTTACTTTTAAACACACACAAGATCTAAGCTAGTGTTTGGAGGAATAGAAGGAGAAAATCCTAGGGAATGCTCCTGTTGAGAAGTATTCCAAGCCATGTTTGAGTTGGTGGAGCAAGAGGAGCACAATTAGTTCCAAGCACGCTGCACACAATACAAGCAAAATATTTCTCTAACCTATAGTAACAAAACCATAGATATCACTAAAAAAACTAAGAAGAAATCCTTCTAGACCTACTTGATAGATTCAATGAGAGAAAAAAAATACTTTCAAGAAGGCATATTAAATCAATAAAAGTAAATGGGGTGAGGAGATATTCTATAATATGTAGAAAACATTACATTCATACATCTATGACTTTGAGTGGTGAGGTGATACCAAGTCCTCTCTCCTTGGGTTCATTCCTCTTTGAGTTTGTCTCATGTCCATTGGTCCTCAATGCCTTCAACAACATCCTCATGAACCTCCATATGTAAATTGGGCAAGTGGATACAAATGTGTAAATTGGTCTTTCCTTTGCACTAGAAGAACAAAATCTATCCACAATCAAACTTTGATCCATGATTAATATGTTGATCAAATCCATCCAAATATAAATCAAAGACTATCAATCCCATGTGGAGGAGGCCTTTTTATCAATTTCTTGGTCTTGCTAGGGTTTTTATTTGAAGAATGAATCCACATTCTAGAATATCCCAAGATATTTTTCTTTGGGCACACCAACAATGATCAAAGTGGACTAAATCAAATTTGGAGCATTCCTTGATCAAGTCTAACGAAGTTGAGGGGTCATGTGTTGGTATAAGCCTCTTTTTAGTACCCTACACATAGCTTTAGAGGGAAAAGGTTTTCTTATCAACAAAGACAAGGAAAAATGATGATATTTTCAATGTTTTGGGCTATGTTACTAGATTTGTTGACCCTATAAAGCCCCAAAAACATTCAGATTGGTAAGAATACCTCAATGGATGAAAGGAGGGAGATAATAATTCTCATCAGTGGGTATCAAGATGTATTTTCTTAGACATAATGATCTCAAAGCATACAAAAGAGATATAATTCAACATACAATCCAATTGAAAGAAGATTTAAAGCAATTTAAATCAATGTTGTGAATATCACAATCGAGATTAAATTGGCAAGGGTCCAAAATCAGAAAAAATCATAAAAATGGAGGAAATTTGGTAAAAATCGGTAAATACAAAAAAATTCAAGTTTTTTTCAACATTTTTCCAATTTTTTTAATATCTAAAGCATCCACAACATAAAATAAATGCATTGACACATAAATATGAAAAGAGAACTACTATATAAGATGTGTAATATCATGTGTAGTGCTACATCACACATAACAATGAATCATGTCCTAAATACTAAGTCCTGAGTCTTAATTTAGCCTCAAAATATAAACAAAAATTATAATAATGTATCTCATATCATGAGTCATAATGTCATATACAATGAAATGAGCCAAATAACTAATACTACTGATTTCCTCTGCCCCTTTTGTGAGAAAATGTAACAACTTTCCCTTTAGATGAAGAAGGGATTGGGCCTGGCACTAGTAGTGGACTCTGTTGTGCTTTAGAAGCTGAAGAACTAGGATCTATAGGAGGTAGACCACGTCCTCTACTGGTGACCATGGTAGATGGTGTCACCTTCTCCTCCTGTTGCTCCTCCTCCTCCTCCTCCTCTACAACTACTACCCCCTCCGCTACCTCCTCCTCTAACCAATCAAGGGCTGACTCCATGAAAGGCCTCTTAGCCTCAACCCTCCATGCAACATTGGTGTCATTCCCATCCAATGAGATGGCCTCCACATAAGGTGTCTTCTCAGGTTGCCTCACCCACATTTGAGGATTGTAGTAGACGTAGACCATGTCATTAAGTTGTTGGGACTCCAACCTGTACAAGGCCATAAATTAATGAATTATAAATAATAAATTATAATTATAAAAATATATTATTTAATGAATTCAAAAAATTAATTGTAATTTTTTAACTTGTTGCTCTTTTTGGTGTGTATTTTTTCAAATAAACTCTAGTTGCGCTCGCATCTTGAGGAGCTACATGTTTGGCTGAGCACTCGAATGGAAAGCCTTTGGAGATTGGGTACTCTGCCACCATAACTTCTCCACCATGCATCTACAACAAATAAGATTAACATAAGAAAATAATTGAAATTTGAAAGTTGAAGCAAAGTATAAAGAGACAATGAAATTTGAAATAAACTAAAGCTTACCTAGCATTTTAGTCTTCCTATCCACAATAACCATGTCAAAGCTAAATATGCCAGCTGCCATCCTGTATCTCCATTTCTTTGAAGATTTTTGCACGTTCTGCTAGAGATGACACCATCTTTTGAACACAAGTGAAGAATTCATCCATGACCTCAAGATCAAATAAGAAACCATAAGAGTAAGAAAATGCAGGTTTTAGGTAGATCCCTACATCATGAATGGGACGATGCAATGTATTGTTCCATCTATCATCAATCACTTCCGATATGAGTTGCTGTCTCTGAAACCCCTCATCCTCCCTATCATCATAGTAGTTGTGAATGGATTCTTTGACCCTATCCATGGCCTCATACAAGTAGCCCATTGTGGGCTTGTCTCCGTCAACTAATTGAATAACCTTTACCAAAGGTTTAGTAATGCTACACACCTCCAACACTCCTGCCTAAAAGCTTTCCTAGTATGAAACTAGCCTACATATGGCCTCTCTCTCTTCTTCGCGGCTTTATGGCAAATCACACCACTCAGAAAGAAACATTCTCTTCACACCCCACATAGAATTTAGGAGGGATTGAAGAGATATGAAGCTAGTGGCAAACTGTGTAATGGGAGGACACACCAACTTCTTGTTGTTGGTGAATGTTCTCATCAAATTAAACACAGATGCATGACTATATATAAATTTTGTAATGCTTTTTGATGATTCAACAATATCCTTGACAAAAGGAATTTTTCCTATGTCCTCCAACATCAAATCAATGCAGTGTCCAAAACAAGGTATCCAAAATAAGTTAGGATACCTCTCCATAAGCATCTTGCCAACAACAACATAATTTGCAGTATTGTCCGTAATGACTTGGACAACATGTTTTGGACCCACCTCCTGAATGAACACGTCCAACAAATCACATGATAACTGTGCATGTTTAATTTGTGCAGATGCATCAATAGATTTCATAAACATTGACCCCTTGGGATAGTTAACCAAAAAGTTAATAAGGGTTCTACCCTTTTGATCAATCCAACCATCTGACATCTCAATGCATCTTGTGTCTGCCCATGAACCCCTAAACTCCTCCAATATCTTAGTGCATTCAATCTTTTCATTTTGAAGAATGCGCCCTCTAAAGTCATCATATGAAGGGGATTTGTACCCCCGGCGAACAATAGAAATAACATCAATCGCAGGCTGGAAAATGGATTGTTCTTGGCAAAGTTGAAAGGAATATCAATCCAAAGAAGACACCTGCCCAACAACTTGTCAGCTTCTTCCTTCTCCTTTTTTTTAAGAGCTGACGTGATAGATGGTTGTGCTCCAGGTCTGCTTCTAGGAACAAAAAATAATGAGGAAACTATGGAGTTGAGCAATGTTGATCCTGAAGAAGAACCAATACCACTCTCACAGTCATCTCCCAATCTTGGCACTCTGCCCCCTGCCATTTGATTCTTCAGAGCTGCCTTGGTCACTTTGGTTGTCTTTATTTCTTCCAATGATTTGATGGCTCTATGAATGATATTTGGATTTGTGTTTGTGCAAGGCCCTACCTCATGTCCAGGAATTTGTGCAAGGTGGAACTTCGATCTATATACACCCTTGTCATATGATGCCCACATAACTTGCAAGTCAAATTTGATCTGTCAAACCTTCCATTAGGTTCATCAAATTCCCACAGGGGGTCCAATTTCTTTGGCATGTTTGTAACTTTTTTGAATCTTGATTTTTAATGTAATATTGAAGTTTGAAGTTTGATCCTAGGGCACAAGAAGAATTGCAAGTTAAACAAATGAAATTTAAATTTACATACAACATTTTGAATTTTTGACCAAAAAAAAAAACCCCTAAACTCAATGCAACAATAATGACAAAAAATACACGTTCAAACCAATGAAAAAGTCATGGAAGAAAACTAGGGAACAAGAATAAATTAAACAAATAAAACAAACAATCAAGATTTTGCATTTTTTACCAAAAAAAAACCTCTCCACTAAATGCAACAAAAATGACAAAAACTCATTCAAATCCAAGCAAAAATCATGGAAAATATATGGGTGATAGAAACCCAAGAAAAAACAAGAAAAAAAAATACAGCGAAATTTGATGCCCATACCTGAAAACCATGCCTTGCTGAAGAAACTTGGTCCAAACTTGAAATTGTTTTGCTTGGGATGCTAAATTCCTTCATTTTTTTCTTCTCCTACCCTTGTAGATGAATTCTCCTCCTCCTTAGCTCTCACCTTTGCCCTCTGGTTGTAAAATGAGAGAAACAAAAAACCAAATTTTACCTTTAAAATCGCTCTGCCATGCGACACGATGATTTTTTCAGCTCGGCTTGCGATTTTTTCAAAACAAATATCGATTTTATCGCCAACGCGAAAAAATCGTGATTTTTTATCGCAATGTCCGCAACATTGATTTAAAATTTAAATAGAAGCAAAGGAAAATCAACCCCAAGTTGTCCCCTCACATTCAAAATGAACTTCATTAATGCTAATTGCTCAAATCATAGCACCTAAAGGCAATATCTTGGGTGGTGAATCTAGTACAGTAAGAAAGAGGTATGTGAAAATCAGTTTATATGTTGATTTCATAAATCTAAATCAGATATCCCTTAAACATAACTATCCTCTACCAAATATGGAGCATCTATTGCAAAGAGTTATAGGATTGGTCATGTTGTCAATGTTTGATGGTTTTCTAAGTATAATCAGGTGTTGGTAAAAAAATAAGATTAAGAAATGACAACTTTTAGTACACCATGGGGAAGGTATAAATATCTTAGAATGCCACTTGATTTGTTATATGTTGGTTCTACTTTCTAGGGGAATGTTGCCTCAAAATCTAGTAAGCCTTGTAGAGGGTTACCCTACAAGGCAAGCACTAGACTAAGTGACATTAATGAGGTGTGGTTCATTGTCATGACAACCACTACCCCCTACTCTTTATGGATTTTCACCAATGGGAGACTTCCCGTTAGATAGGTCACCTATGAGAGATATGCTAGGTTCAAGGTTCAAGGTGACAAATGACTTATAGAGGATGGCTCTTCTTAAGGACAAGGCTAATTAAGCAAGGAAAAGGCAACTAGCATCCACTAATTAGGCCAAACTAGGTGTAATGTTCCCAATTTTTATGAGTGCAAAAAAGTCACCAAGTTTTTCCAATAGCACATGCAAAAGCTATTACTATGTTGAGTCACCTAGTGAGTCTAATTACGTTATTGTCATGTTATTATTCTCATAACCATGTCTGCAAAGGAATGTGGACACTTGGTGTCACTCACACTGATTCGTGAGGGACTATAATGTTCCTAATTAGGAAAAGCAATGATATGCAAAGCAAAACAGTACATGCAACACAAAATTTTTTAACATTTAGTGAACACCCATAAAAAATTCAGAAATTTCAACTAGATGAGCCATTTTATTAAATAATTGGAGAAAAAGTACAATGGTGTGTAAGGAGTGCACCTAGGCTTGCCTCAATGGCAAGCTTGACAAGACCTAGGTGATAAAATAGAAAGCCCAGATGAGAGAATGATTTGCTCCAATGATGCCCTACGTTACCCCAGAAAGCTGCACTATCTGCTAGAAAGATACTCTTGGAAACTCCGATTCCGGTGTTCAGCAAAATTCTGTAAAACTAGCCCAAGCTTCTCTCAAAAAACCCACCAAAACCCAGAAAGGGTTTGGTTTGGTTCTGAACCTTGAAATTCAACACCAATTACCATGTCCTCCTCCAACAACTGGGAAATACAGCCTGTTTGCTAACTCCCTGTAAAATCCCTCCAATCACTCCCAAAATGTTGAGTCTCACTACCCCAAATGTAATGTTCCTAATTAGGAAAAAACAATGATATGCAAAGCAAATAAAAAAAATACAACACTAGAAATTTCAAACGCTCAGTAAACACCCATGTAAACTCTAGAAATAAGAACCAATTGAGCCATTTTATTAAGAAATTGGAGCAATAGTACAATAATGTGGAAGGAGTGCACCTGGGTTTGCCTCAATGGCAAGCGTGACAAAACCCCAGGTGCTAAAACAACAAGCCCAGATGATAGAATCAGTTGCTCCAATGATCCCCTACGCTACCCTAGAAATTTGCATTGTCTACTAGAAAGAGGCTGCAGAAAACCTCACCTCCAGTGCTTAGAAAATTCTGCAAAATTAATCCCAATCTCCTCACCAAAATCCCATCAAAACCCAGAAAGGGTTTGGTATTGTTTTGACCCCCAAAATTCAACCCCCAAATACCACCTACTCCTCCATTTGCTGGAAAATACGACATTCTTGTAAGTCAGAAAAAACTCTCCAAATCACACCCCAAGGCTGAGATATTCCCCCCCAAGGTTCTCCCTCTCCCCAACTCATTTCTCAAGTTCCCACGCGAGTCCAGTGAGAGGCTTCTGCGTTGGCCCAGTAAGTTGCAATTTGTATTACTTTCAAGCAGCAACCTCCTACCCTAAAACTCGTCCAAAATGTTGATATCCCACTAAAGATTCACTACCAAAATTGTCCCAGCAAGTGCTACTCAAAAGACCCATGAAATGACCTTTGTGTACTCCCTTCTTGCATCCTCCTGGAACATGCACTAGCTGAGAAAATGACTAAATGATAGGCTCTGAAATCCCTCTAGCGCTTCTCCAAGGTGGTACGAGTTGACCTCCCTAGGGTAGCACTCGAAGTCCCCTGAAGAAAAGGTGAGTTCTCCGCTTGGAAATCTCGGTTTTAAACAACAAGTGACCTGGCTAAGCAGCTCGAGAAACAAGAGAGTTGGATTGACAAAAGACCCCAAATGAGGTTGATCTCTTCCTATTTATAATTAGTGAGTTTCCTTTTCCTACATGGGCCCCTCCATCAAGCTCTTCGACCTCCCTTCCTTGGCCATTCGAATTTCTCCTTAGGCAAGTGCATTTTTCCTTGTATGTGTGGCCCCCATGCTCCACTAACCAAGTATTTTATCCTTCCTTTTCCTTCTAATTTTTTCTCCCAAAATTTCGTGGGTCCCATGGTTACCAAAAATGTCAAAATTGTGGAAAAATAAACTTGGGACAAATTAATTTTGGAACGAACATTACAGTGCTCCCCTCCCAAATGTTGCTTGTCCCCAAGCAACTTTAGCACTGGATGCTCAAGTATGTGTTCACCCTCCTATTGATTTGGGGTAGCATTGGATGTGCTATAGCCATGAAAATTGGTGGAGAGACTAAAGAGCATGAGATCTCCAAGACCCAAAAATCGTTTTGAAAATTTCCATCTGGATGAAAAGTTATTAAAATAATTAATATTTTTATTGAGGTTTTAAGTCTAAACTTAGGAAAATAAAAATATTAATGGGTATTAATAAAGATAAGGATGAGAAGTTTCTAAAAGACGAAGATCAAGTCTATTGTAATCTTAACCGTGATTAGGGACTTATTCTGAGTTATTGATTCACCAACAGGAAAAGTATAAGAAAAGGCTTGAGGGTCAATTGGAGATATACTGAGGGAGACCAGTCAGTGCAATTTCTGGAGCGGGGTTTGCTGAGAAATTCAAACTAGAATTCAAGATTGCAGCTGTTATAAATAAATATATAGGAAATAATGTAATTGGCAATAATCATAAATAAATATTAGTTAATTAGTAATTGGATTGATGAGGCATGTCTAAATGAGACATGACTCTACATGAAAAGACACCTGCTTGGTATATAAGCAAGCCTCTCACTCTCATTGTATCATCATCTTATTCACACATTTAATATATAATATTTGTATCCTCATGGATATCATTATATTCCATGTCTTATGGAGTAATTAATTTGTATAAGGAACTTAGTTCACTTCATTTGGTATCAGCGCGGTTCGACCCTTTGGTTGCATCACTGCTATACAAAGCTCGTTCCTCAATCCAGGTCGTTGACTATCAAAATCGTCAACCTTGTTGCCGTTGTGACTAAAGCATTCAACAAGCTTGGAATTTCTCCATCACTGATTTTGTCTGAGGCCCTTGGCCATTTAAAAATAAATAAAATATATATATTAAAAAAAGAAAGGGGTAAAAAAAATCCATATAAAAAAGGGAAATAATAAAAAAAATTAAAAAAAAATAAAAATAAGAACAAGGGTTTTTATTTGAAAAAAGAAGAAGAAGAAGAATAAAAGTGTTGAAATGGCTTACCTGTCCCAGTTAGTGACTGCCTTTCCTGCCACTGTTTTCCCCACCCGGCTATGTGCGTCCACATGCAACCACCAACATTTCCTACAACAATAGACTCTTATTTGCCGTCATCCCAACCCAGACAACCCACATATGATCTTTCTGTTGAGGAAATTCCGATAGACAGGGTCGCTCGACACAATCCAACCCGTGTGCCATCTTCCCCACCCCGGACAAAGCGCCTGCGATTTGTGCGTTGAGGAATTTTCAACCAGCCACTTCATTTTTTTTGTAACTTTTTTACAATTCGTTGATCACTGGCTCCTCCGTTGACATAGTTTCCCTGATTGTTTTTCTCTGCGCTTCGTTGACCCCAACCACAGTTCAAACATCCACCTTCCATTATGAGCCACCATTGTCTCTGTCCATCACTGCCAATGCTCTCCATTTCATTCATTGTGTCAAAAAAAATACCGCACTACCCTTCCACTGTAATTCTTTGAATCCTGCTGATCATCACGCCTGAGGGTGCTATCCTTTCCATCACGTCCATACGCCCCTCTATATTAATCCGCCATTTTTTATTAAGAAATTAAATTATCCTATTCCAATCAATAGTATCGTATAATAATTTCAATCAATATTCTAGTATAATACTAATACAAGTGGAGGGGGGATTTTATTCAAGGAAATTATATTGAGATAAAAACTAGTTTACATATAAAAAATAAAGGGATTATTTAAAGAAATACTAATTCCAACGGTATTTTAAATACAAGGGAAACTTTAAAATATCAATATAAGAGAAGAAAAAAAATTAAGAGGAAATTAGTAGAGTCAAGGTTATTTAAAAAAGAGAGGAGAATATTTCAAAAAGATATATAGAAAAAATGGATTTATTTAAAAAAAAAAAGTGGTTGAAAAAGTATTTAATATTCAAGAAGCAAAATGGAGCCTAATACAAAAATGAAGGCCAAAAGATTCCCAGAAACCTTACCCAGAGATGGTAAAACGCTATTTAACATTAAAGGAATTCTCGTAGCAAAAGATGTTATTATTTCTATTTCTCCAGCAGAAGATACAAATTGTATAACACCTAAAATCGCAAACCAATTAGTGATCCCGGAGTCAAATATAACTGAAAAAGTAGACTTTTTTGGCAACACAAAATATGACATAGCTAATTTACAGTTAAACATTGAAGATTATACATTTGTATTGCAATTCTCAGTTCACACCCTATGGAATAATCAAGGTGACATTATTTTGGGATCACCCTGGATGGAAACGGTAGGATTTGTCATCTTAAATAGGAAGAAAGAGTTTCTAGCATTTTCTTAGAAGAAGAAGAAAATAACACTCCAAGATGTTACACTAAAACCAAATTCAGTAATGCCAGAAGATATATCAGATATTTCAAAAGTAATTTCTCAAGAAGGTAAAAATGTATAACAAAATATACAAAATGAAATTGAGAAAATCATTGTTGATAGAAATGAAGAAGTCTTGTGACTTACGGATCATAGTGAAAAATTACTAACACAAATTAAGAAGCTTAAGAAGGACAAAAAATCATTAATAGACAAGTTAGAGCAACTTAATCAATAAGTATCGAAGTCTCTAGACATAACAGTCCAGGTTCAAGATAAGGGAATTAATATCGAACTAGTCAATGACAAAACTCAAGAAGAGGATCAATTAGTGGAAGGACAAACACATTCATATGTTACAATCTAGATGATGAAAATTCCAAACAAAGATTATGTACCTAACTCAAAAACTGTAGTACCAGAAGGAAATCAAAAAATTTCCACACATGTAATAAGGGAAAATGAAACCAAAAAAGTTCCCTATCGGCATCCAAATCATGAGAATATACAACTCAACCATGCTACATATCCGGACCATTCAGAACAGAAACAACAAACTGATGTTCCATAGAAGAGTTATGTAACCTCAATCCAGTCCTATGATGACAAGTTGTTACAAAATTCCAGTGATTAGAATATTACACAGAGGCTTAATCTTGGATGGTCTGGTCCCTTCTCAGTGAGATAGTTTTGTTTGTCACCTAAAGGATCATATTAACACGTATTGACAAAGATGACAGTTCCGAGACAGAAAGACATTCGAAGCCGAAAAAGAGATCAAGCCTTTTTCATTAACAAGCTTTGAGGACAAAGCTTTTTGAGGAGGAAGGCAATGTTATGAATAAATATATAGGAAATAATGTAATTGACAATAATCATAAATAAATATTAGTTAATTAATAATTAGGTTGAAGAGGCATGTCTAAATGAGAAATGGCTCTACATGAAAAGACAACTGCTTCGTATATAAGCAAGCCTCTCACTCTCATTGTATCATCATCTTATTCACACATTTAATATATAATATTTGTATCCTCATGGATATCTTTATATTCCAAGTCTTCTGGAGTAACTAATCTGTAGTAGGAACTTTGTTCGCTTCAGCAGCAAGAGGTAGGGAGTACGAAGCTGAGATGCAGGGACAATATCAGAGGATCAACGCAAAGGTCATAAAGGCAGAAGTAAAGCCACTTAGGGAGACACAGAGCCAACAGGACTACGCAGTAACTGGAGGGCCTTCATGGGTGACATAGAGAAGCCTAGTGCTGACGCAAAGAGGCAAAGTGTTGAAGCAAAGGGTCTGGGAGCTGCACAGAGGCTAGCTGGTCTGACATTGAGCCTAGAAGAGGTGCCAGATAATTTATCTCAGTCGGGTGAGCCAGTTTGGCATCCAGTGTACTCAGAAAAGTTGTTTAATAATAAAATCCTCCTATGCTGCACTAGTTTTCCCGCATTGGGTTTTTCCGGGGACAATTGTCCAAAAATATCTGTGTTGATGTGTTTGATTCTTGTGCATGTATTTGTTTCTATATCATGGTTTGATATCTGCAACAAAATTTATTTTAATATTTACTGAAGGGTTTTCGTAAATAACTTATTGGAAAATTAGTAGGTAAAATAGATCAGTTGTTGCAGTGATAGAATTTTCACATGGTATCAGAGCAACTAATCAGAGACAAGAAGGGAAAATCATTCATGGGTCGAGACCATGATGCAGAGGCATCTACTTCAGGAGACTCGCACAAATTTTCATAAAATTGCATAAGAGACATTAATTTCAATTTCTCTATGTTGGCTTCCAGATTGGAAGAAGAAGTTGCTTGTGTTACAAGATTTGCATCATCAGAGGTATGGTATATAGACAGTGGAGCCTCCTAGAATATGACAGGAATCCGGGAATTTTTCTCAGATTATCAGGAGGAAAGGATGAATTTTCATATCACCATGGGGAATAAGGCAAAGTGTACTCCAGTAGGGAAAGGTACCATAGTTTTTCAAACAGAAATGAGAGAGCGGTTCCATGCTACCAATGTGCTGCATGTACTAGGACTGGGGATGAATGCACTTTCTATATTGCAACTTCAAGGCAAGGGCTATGACATTTTCTTCATTGAGGAGAAAGTATACATCAAACACCCGAGATGGAAAAAGAAAGTGCAGATTGGGATCAGAAGTAACGGGTTGTACATATTACAACTAGAATCACCAATGGCACTAATAGGCATTAATAGAGACAAGGATTTGAATGAACTATGGCACAGAAGAATGAGACATTTGCATCATGGGGCTATGAGCCTTGTAATAAAGTAACCTAACCAAATAGTTAGGATTATTCCCAAATTACTTTTACATAGACTTGATGTAGAACACTAGGACTCCCCTAAGATCCCAGTGACAAAATCCATTCCGGCTTTGGGGTAAGGCTGAAGGAAAACTCTGTCGACCATCCGAGAATGGATCGGTGAGACAAAAAACCTCCCGAAATGTAGATCGTTACTCGAAAAATAGGTTTACCTAGGTGATTACATACACGACACAGATTTGCTGAGATTATTTACGTTATACACATGCAGACTGGGTTTACATTATAACATGACAATCAGGCTGATGATGATAGCTAGATGGCAAGAACACATTGATCAAGCGATATCCCTTTTGCGAAAAAAGGGGGTGTACTGCTATGGGTCATTGATACACAGTGGTCAACATCTGGCTCTACTTGGGGACACGTTGTTGCACTGGAGGAATGTGAGAATCCAGAATTTGCATCCACGCAACAGACAACAAAACGTAAGTACCTTCCATCCAAAAATCATCATATAACGTTAAGCACAGGAAAGATATAAGCTCTTCATTTATTAACTAGTCTAACAACATGAAAAACCAAATCTAACTATAAAATGAAACACTGAAATAACAGGGCATAAGCTTAGAAATACAATACAAAGATGCCCCATGGCATCAGATGCGTTCAATATAGTGCATACTGAGCATTTGCCTGCTTTCAGGAAAATCTGTCGGCTGTTTCTCAGATGTGCCATGTGCAATCCTGCATATAGTAGGACTTTTTCCTATCCAAAAATCAAGCTGCTCGTGACCATCTGATGCATCAAATCGCTTTCTCATTTTCTTTCTCTTGCGCTATTTATTTGTGGCAAGGTGTATCACTGATGACATGGAACATTCTATTTTAAAACTCTCAGATGAAGTATGTAGGGTATGCATGACATGTCTTTCTTCATTCTGCATTTGATTCTTATCAATTTCTGTTTTATCTAGGTCACCTTCAATTAGCCACTTTTCAATGGAACAAATGACATCCTCATAATAAGATGGAGCTTGCTGCAGCAGGTAGGGAGGCTTATGATCTATTGACGTTTCCTTGTTTCTTTCATCCTTTGACTGATGCTGAAATTTCTGTACTTGTATTGTTATGGCATCCATCTGGTTAGAGTGTTCAACCTTCATAGCACTGACTTCCTTATTCTGAAGCCATATCTGACTAGCTTCCATATCTTTTATTTCTTTGTCATTCTTTACTTTCATGCCCATGAAACAATTTTTCATATAGTTCATCTCTTTCTTATGACTTGCTTGCATGGTAGCCAACTAATTATTATAATCGAATGTCATGATGGTCATTTCTTCATTCATAGTTAATAACTTGTTTTGCATAGAATTAATTTCCCTATCATGATTAGTTTTCATGGTTTCCATCTCCTTATCTCGCTTTTCCAGGGGGTGTATAAAGTTCTCATATCCTTGATGTAATCAGTTACAATTTTTTCTTGATTAAGCTCCATATTTTTTACCAGCTCCATTTCACTGAATTGCATGTCTTTAACCAACTGCTTTAGTTCTTCTATAATTTTCTTATCATTTTCCCTTTCATGGTTGACACTGATTTGATAACTTGTCCCTACTTTTCCACTATCATGGATTTGATCTACAATGGTACAGGTGGATGGCACATTTTGATATGGAGGATTGTCTTGAAATCTTTCATCGACAGCTCGATCCTTCGCAAAATCACTTTCATTCTATTGCGTAACTTTAGGGGCACAAGGTGAGCTATCTTAATAACCATATCTATTTTGAAAAGCATTGACGATGTCTTGTAAAGAAGCAAAAGAATCTTCAGGATAATTATTAAACCAATTCAAAGCATCACCCTCTAAATAAAAGGCAAATAGACGCATTTTGACATCTTCATACTGGGGAGAACTACAATATATGAGCATTATACAAGTAAACCTGCATAAATGCTTTCTAACAACGTCTGAATCACCACTCGAGAACAAAGACGATTTATAAATGGCCACTTCCGGAATATCATGGAGAACATCAGTGAAATGACACGGGGTAAACGAATAATCCATGATGAATAATGAGGGACCAAATGGATGATAGAGAGAGACCTCTGCTCAAGAAATTGAAGAGATCTACAGGAAGGGAGCTTCTAGTAGAAATTCTTGTAGAAATGAAAGAAGTGGAGTGGTCACTTGAACATGAATCTAATTCTAAGGTCCAAAAGGAAAACAAACAATCGGATATAAGGGAGGGCTTCTTGTTTGATAAATAATAAATGGAAGAAGTGGAGTTGCCACCCAAACAAGAAACGAACCGAAATGTCCAAGTGTTGATTAACGAGATGACGAAAGATAGGGCGATGAAAAGATCAAATGACGCCAGGAAAATCTGGCCGCTTGAAAGACTAATGAATGGCCGAAAAGATGAAATGATTGAAATGATGTCAAGAAACCAAGGACAGAAACACTCTATCCATGGCAATGGCGCCAAAAATGTTGGCGTTGCCGGTAAAAATGATAAAGATGATATGAGGAGTGTTGACTACTGGAGTAGCACCTGATGATTTGGTGAAGACTCCATGCCCAAGGATGATCCAGAGGACACTTGTACCATCAGATGTCATCAGTCAACAGAGTTTTTTAACTCTTCTTCTATCTTCTCATCATCTTTCTTCTTTGTACCCAGATTCCACACCCTACGGGGAGTTGTAATAAGTGATGCTAGTATGATGTTTCTTGAATTTGTAACAGGCCTAGGATGTGGGACTCGATCAGCAAACGAGTACACCTTGGAGTGTTTTTTTTATCCGGTGAATTATCCCTTTCGTTTCCTTTCTTTTTCAGAGGGGGATAATTCTCTGGATTTTTTCACTCATTTTTACCCCAAAGCCGAGGTGACGGTTTGAAGATTGAGCCCCTGACACATCTTAGTGTCTAGGGTCGATGTATATTACCATACTAGATCACACAAAAAGTTTCGTGGAATTTGGTTAGGTCTAAGTAGGATTTTTTAATAATTAAAAATTTCCCACAAAACGGGATTTTTTAATTATTTTTTATGTAAAGGCATAAATAAGTGGCCTTAAGAAGCCTCTGGGGCGTATGACCACTCAAAATTCATCCTCAGAGGCCCAGCATTCTCCTAGAGCCTACTTTGGGGGTCAAAAAATGACTCAAAGTCCCTCAAAAGCCGATTTTTCAAGTGACAGTAGCAAAAATGAAGAAAAATTTCAAAAAAATGAATAATTGGAAAAATTTATAAATTTTTCCAAGGTCAAAATAAGTCAAATTTTGACATGGAAGTCAAGCAGAGAATCAAGGGTGATGTGGTAGAGCATGTGGGACCCACCTCATAAAGTTTCAGAAAGTCAAAGTCAAAGGCACCACGTTGAGTTCACGAGGCAATGGAATTTTTAAAGTATAACTTTGATTTAATTCAAAGGTTGAGAAATTATTATAATGTGAAAGTATAATGTGAATTATTATAAGGTTGAAGTTTGAAAGTATAAGGTTATAAGGTTGGTATACGTAATTATGCACATGCCAAAATCAAACTTCAACGCTGGCCCAATTCCGTACGCATAACTCAGCAGCCCAATCAGAAAATACGCTGGCCCACACACAGCAATTCGTGGGCAGCTGTTTACGTTGGCAAGCTACCAGTTAACGTGGGCAGTCAACGGGAGATCAGTTCAACGCAACTCAGCCAATCTACGCATGTTCAAGCTAGCAGTCAACGCTGGTCCACTCAAAGTTTAACGCATATATTCCACGCAGCTCAAACAGCATGTTCACAACTCAGCATTTAACACAGCCAGTCTAAAGGGAAATCCCAGCAGTCCGTACGCAGAATTAGAGGCAGTCTAACGTGGGCAGCACAGCTGTTTATATTAGCAGCCAATACACACACAGTTAACAGCTATTCGTGGGCAGCAGCAGCAGTTTAGATGCAGTTAGTACAGCAGTTTGGAGACACAAAACAGTGATATCAGCCAATTGTCATTTCATTTTTTCATTGGGATCTTCACCATTGTGCCACTTGTCATTGGAATTTCCTTGGGATCATCTCCCATTTTCCTATTTATATGAGCCTTGGGCTCTTATTGTAGAATGATAAAACGAGCTATTGGGCTGGCGGAGACTCTGCCGGATTTTGTACTCAGCATTCACATAAATAAATAAAAGTCTTCGGGGTTACTGGCTTCTTTTGTGGCGCATGCTTTGGTTGATGAGGTATACCTGTGTCGTTTGATATTCTTTTGATTTCATATTTGCTATCTAGTTGTTTTTTCTTTGTGCATTTGCCTGTGGGCATTATTGTCTAGGGAGGAGAGATTTGTAGCTATCTCAAATCTCCTTTGGGCTTGGTATATTTTGTACACTTGTTGTAGCTTGTCCATTCTCGATTGAATGACAAGCTCAACTTGGTCTCTATATGCCAAGTCTCTTTTGCACTAACAATTGGTTTGCAAGCATTTTTGTGTTTTCAAGGGATAGGTTGCCAGCTCTATTGGAGTGTGAGGACTTCTTCGGCTGGAATAGTCACCTCCAAGGACATCAAAGGTCCCACAAGTTGTTCAAGCCAGCAATCTCATAAGACATCAAAAGATTCACTCAAGAGGGAGTTTCTTGAGCCTTTAGCTTATTTTCTATCTTGAAAAATTATCACAAATTTTCTTCTTTCATTTGAAAGCATTTGACTTTGTTCTAAGCAAATAAAAAATACAATAAAAAAAAAAAATCATTTATTAAAGAGCAACGCTTTGAAGGCACTGGTCGTTTATGTGTTTCATGCTTATCTTATGGTTAATGGCTATTGCTTATATCATGTTTTGCTTCTAGATCTTAGATAAATAATATTTTTAACTCTAACAAAGTCTCCTAGAAACTCACGTCTTTGCTTTTCGCTTAACTTTCCATTAGGGACCACCCCCCTTAGCTAACCTAGGAGATAGCTAAAACGGAGAGAGTTGGGATTAGTGTGACAGCCCCTTCTCTGAGTTCCCTGCCACCAACCACACCTTGTGGGGTTGAAGGCTTTTCTAACTGACTTGTAGGTAGGTGCGGGCGGCAGGGTCAACATTCTTTCTGGCGCCGTTGCCGGAGACAAGCTTTCTTGTACCTGGGAAATCGACTAACCTTTTGATTTTAGCATTTTGAACTTTAGATTTAGATTCTTGTTCAAGTGGCGACTCCACTCAATCCAAATTTTGCAAGAGTCTCTACCAGGAGAAATTCAAGTGGTCTAGTTAGCCCCTCTCCTGATCCTGAAAGGGTTTTTAGAGAGAGGTTGAATAGACTTTCTCGTAGTAGAGCTCTTGCTAGTCTTTGGCAAGAGGCTATTTCTGATATTCATTTGCTTTTTCAAGAACAAGTTGAGCCTAGCATCATGAATGATCTTTTTGCTCCTTGTGACTTCACTAACATAAATGGCTATTCTCACAATATCCCTCCCTGACAAGGCTATTGAAAAGTTGCCTTCCTTTCAAGGTAACAATGCCATTAGTGCTACATCGCATGTGAAAAACTTTAATGTTTGTATCTTTAAATGGTGTAACACTGCTAATTATGAGGATGTGAAGATGAGACTTTTTGTTTTATCTTTAGAAGAGGATGCTCTTGATTGGCTCACTGAGCAGCCTGCTAACTCATATAACTCTTTACAAGCCATTGTGACTGCATTTTTAAACAAGTTTGGAGAGAAGAAGGAAAATAGGCATTTGATCAATGCCATTAGCAACATGAAGAAAAATGAGAATGAGACCATGGAGGAGTTTAACAAGAGATTCAATGAATTAGTAAAAAGCATGCCTGCTACTGTTAAACCTCCTGATAAATTTCTTTTGTGCTCATATCTAGATGCTTTTGGGGTTGACACTGCCTATGAGTTGATGAAGAAGGAGCCTACGAATCTGAGTGTAGCTCAATATGAAGCCTTAAAGATAGAAAGGGCTAGAAAGAAATCGGGAAAATCTGAAATTCCTGGTTTCAATAGAGGGCCGTCGAAATCAAATGATTACAAAGGCAATGCCAAGGAAGAGACTACACATGATCCTATTAAACAATTAACTCAACTCATCAAGAGCATGGAAGAAAATCACGTCAAAGAAATGCAAAACATGCAAAATAGGTTGGTGGCCATGGAGAGATCGCAAGTGCAAAGATTCCAAACTAGGCCAAGTGATAGATGGCAAAATAATAAAGGCCCTCAACAGGAGCATAGGCCTCCAAATCCATTGGAATCCACCAACATGGTAGATCAGATTCCCCCTTTTTGTAGGCCATGTAATGAGTTTCATGAAGAAGCCACATGCCCATATGTGAAGAGAATCATGGAAAGTGGCATGCAAGGAGGGACAAGTGGTCAAATCAATATGTTCTCCATGGAAGGTCAAATACACACCTTCGAGAGAAATCAAGGGATTGACCATATGCCTGATAATCTTGGGGTTTAAAATATGATTGCAAATTTTGACGAGGTCACTAAGATTTTTGGGGAAAAACCTACATCTGGACAGATTCTTGCTATGGCAAAACACAAAGGGATGATTTATCAGAGAAGGGATATCCAAGACCGGAATAATCACAGAAATTTTTCTCCTCCTACTTCAGAATTGAATTTTGACTTGGTCAATTGAGTGAATAATGCAAAGGTTTCTATTTTAGTGACAGAACTTTTAAAGATACCATCTCAAAGGGCCAAGTTACTAAGTGCCATTAAAGTTACTCAAAGGGAAGAAAAGCATAGTGACGAACCGGAAGATGAGGAAATTGTATTGAAAAGTATGAACTGTTATGTGGGGAATGAAGATCATCAACCATTTTATGTTTCTTTGATAGTGAATGATCGTCTTTTACACAACTGCATGCTTGATTCAGGGGCTTCATCAAATGTCATGACGAAAAAAGTCATGGAGCAACTGAATTTAAGGGTTTCTAGGCCCTATCACAACATATGTTCAATGGATTCTAAAAGAATTGAAGTGTGTGGGATAATTAAAGATTTATAGGTTTTCCTAGCTGCATACACAGATAGAATCATGACTATGGATATTGTTGTGATAGATGTTCCAGATTCATGGGGAATGCTCCTGTCAAGAAAATGGGCATCAGATCTGGGTGGCAGCCTTCAAATGGACTTATCATATGCCACCATCCCCATGCCTGATAATACCTTTGTCAGACTTGATTGAGAGTTAGAGAAAAGATATCATGTTGAAGATCCAAGGAGACCCAATAATGAGATTATCTATAGATCATGTCAGACAGGGAGTGATGCAGTGTTGACAAATTTCTTTCCCCCCTTAACAGAACATATTCAAAACGAAGAGATTAGGCATAGCTCAAAAAGATTGAGTACTTCTAATTTTCCATCAAAGCATTTTCAAGACAAAGCAGTAGGATTGGTAATAAATGCATCATCATCACCATCGCAACTAACCAAGAAGAAAAGAAAAAAGCGAAAAAAAGAATAAAAATATAAAAAATGAACCGCCAGTTTTGAGCAGGATCAAGCCTCAGCGCATCAATAGATGGAAAAGGAAAAGGAAGAGGTTTGGTAGATCTGATGGCCACAAGCATGTTGAAATTGGGGCAATTCATGATCCCAAGTTAGTCAGAATTGGGCAGGGCACATCAAAGAAAGAACCTATGGACCTGCTTGTGAGTAGGCAGGTTCTCAAGATGGATTTCACCGAAGACATCTGATGCCATGGGGCATCTTTTTGTATCATATTTCTAACCCTATCTCGTGTCATTTTTGTTTAATTAGTTTTATTTCATGAATAAATTGTCATTATGTTCATAGAATAAATTTCCATTTCTCCGTTTCTGTATTCTATTTCATTTGATGATATTTTGAATGGATACTGCTGATATATGTCTTTTGTCGGTGGATGCAGATTCCAGGTTCTTGCACACTATCACTTCATATCTAGTATGCATCCCCATGTGGAGCCAAATATTGACTACTGGAGTAGCACCTGATGATTATGTGAAGACTCCATGCCCAAGGATGATCCAGAGGACACTTGTACCATCAGATGTCATCAGTGAACAGAGTTTTTTAACTCTCTTTCTATCTTCTCATCGTCTTTCTTCTTTGTACCCAGATTCCACACCCTACGGGGAATTGTAATAAGTGATGCTAGTATGATGATTTTCTTGAATTTGTAACAGGCCTAGGATGTGGGACTCGATCAGCAAACGAGTAACCTTGGAGTGTTTTTTTAATCCGGTTAATTATCCCTTCTTTTTCAGAGGCGGATAATTTTCTGGATTTTTTCACTCAATTTTTACCCCAAAGCCGAGGTGACGGTTTGAAGATTGAGCCCCTGACACATCTTAGTGTCTAGAGTCGATGTATATTACCATACTAGATCACACAAAAAGTTTCGTGGAATTTGGTTAGGTCTAAGTAGGATTTTTTAATAGTTAAAAATTTCCCGCAAAACGGGATTTTTTAATTATTTTTTATGTAAAGGCATAAATAAGTGGCCTTAGGAAATGTCTGGGGCGTATGACCACTCGAAATTCATCTTCAGAGGCCCAACATTCTCCTAGAGCCCACTTTGGGGGTAAAAAAATGACTTAGAGTCCCTCAAACGCCGATTTTTCAAGTGACAGTAGCAAAAATGAAGAAAAAATTCAAAAAAATGAATAATTGGAAAAATTTATAAATTTTTCCCAAGTCAAAATAAGTCAAATTTTGACATGGAAGTCAAATAGAGAATCAAGGGTGATATGAGAAGCAACGTGGGCCCACTCAAAGTCAAAGAAAGTCAAAGCAAGTCAAAAGATAGTCAACAAAGTTCCACGTTGAGGTTCATAAAGCACATCGTATGGCTAAAGTTCACTTTGATTTAATTTTTGATGTGAAGAAATTAAAGTAAAAGTTTAAAATTAGTGAGTGGGGAATGGACCCCACCTCACCCTTCCATGGTATACGTATTACTCAGCATATTACTCAGCAAATACACGCTGGCCCACTCAAAGCTCCACGCAGCAAAGGTATTTAACGTGGGCAGTCAAACAGTGTTTTGCATGGGCAGTCAAACAGTGTTTTGCATGGGCAGTCAAACAACGGTTTGCGTGGGCAGTTAACGAAGTTCATACAGCAGTTACGTTGGCATGCAATCAAACAACAGTTTGCAAACATGTGGGCAGTCCATACACATAGTTAACGCAACATTTAATGCAGTCAACACAGCAGTCTATGTGGGCAGTCAACACAAAAAATACGCATAGTTAACACATGTTCATATCCCAGCGAATTTACGTAGGCAGTCCCAGCAGTTTACAAAGGCAACCTACAGCAGTTTACGCAGGTCACATAGGCAGTCCACAGATTTCTCATGTTGACACATCAGTTCAGCTCAAATTTGCAAGGAATACATAGGCCAGCAAGGCTCTATTGACTGCCAGCTACAGGATTGCATGGACAGTCCTCTAAGCCACTTGTACAAATTCGTTTTACATTGGGATTGTCACTTGCTACACTTGTCATTGTCTCTTGGCATTGGGATCTCCTCCCATTTCTTATTTATATGAGCCTTGGGCTCTTATTGTATCATCATAGAACGAGCTGTTGGGCTTGCCGAAACTCTGCTGGATTTTGTACTTGTCTTTCATATAAATAAATAAAAGTCTTTGAGGTTACTGGCTTCTTTTGTGGCGCATGCTTTGGTTCATCAGGTATACCTGTGTCGTTTGATGTTATTATTCATTTGATTTTACATTTGCTATCTAGTTGTTTTTATTTGTGCATTTGCCTGAAGGCATTATTGTCTAGGGAGG
>APFE030370136.1:65254-101253 GCA_000404065.3 Pinus taeda
GGCATAAATAAGTGGCCTTAGGAGATGTCTGGGGTGTATGACCAGTCGAAATTCATCCTCAGAGGCCCAGCATTCTCCTAGAGCCTACTTTGGGGGTCAAAAAATGACTCAAAGTCCCTCCAAAGGAAATTTTTCAAGTGACAGTGGCAAAAATGAAGAAAAAATTCAAAAAAATGAATAATTGGAAAAATTTTAAAAAATTTCCAAAGTCAAAATAAGTCAAATTTTGACATGGAAGTCAAGCAAAGGATCAAGGGTGATGTGGCAAGCAATGTGGGGCCCACCTCAAGTCAAAGTTTCAGCAGAAAGTCAAAGTCAAAGAAAGTCAACAAAAAGTCAAAGTCAAAGGGGCCCACGTTGAGTTCATAAGGCAATGAAATTTTTGAATTTCACTTTGATTTAATTTTTGAGGTTGATAAATTAAAAAAATGGTTAACATTAGTGAGTGGCATGTGGGGCCCATTCACTCAGCCATCCAAAGAAAATACGTCCAGCCACCAAAGTTCGTACGGGAGATTTAAATACACGCAGGGCAGCAGTTTACACAGTCAACGTGGGCAGCATGTCTACGTGGGAGCACAGTCTACGTGGGCAGCAATACACGCTGGCCCAATCAATTAAAAATGGCAAGTCAACAGCAAATATCTCCACGCAGATTTAGAGGCAAGTACGCACGCAGATTTAAAGGGAGCCCACAGCATATTAAAACAGCAGTTACGTGGAAAGCTACAGCAGTTATGCAATTGTTGGCAGCCCACACGCAGAGTTTAAAGGCAGTCAATACATTTAACGCATGTTCATCTACAGCAATTCATGTTCAGTCAACAGCAGTCTAAAGAGCAGTTATCTCCAGAAATTAAACAGTCATAGCAGCCACTTGGAAATTCTTGCTACATTGGGATTGTCACTTGTTACACTTGTCATTGTCTTTTGGCATTGGGATCTTCACCTGATTGCCACTTGTCATTGGAATTTGCCTCGGGATCATCTCCCATTTTCCTATTTATATGAGCCTTGGGCTCTTATTGTATATCATAGAACGAGCTATTGGGTTGGCGGAGACTCTGCCAGATTTTGTACTCAGCTTTCACATTAATAAATAAAAGTTTTTGGGGTTACTAGCTTCTTTTGTGGCGCATGCTTTGGTACATGAGGTATACCTGTATCGTTTGATATTCATTTAATTTCATATTTGCTATCTAGTTGTTTTCCTTTGTGCATTTGCCTGAGGGCACTATTGTCTAGGGAGGAGAGTTTTGCAGCTATCTCAAATCTCCTCTGGGCTTGGTATATTTTGTACACTTGTTGCAGCTTGTCCATTCTCGGTTGAATGACAAACTCAACTTGGTCTCTATATGCCAAGTCTCTTGTGCACTAACAATTCGTTTGCAAGTGTTTTCTGTGTTTTCAAGGGACAGGTTGCCAGCTCTATTGGAGTGTGAAGGCTTCTTCGGCGGGAACAGTCACCTCCAACGATATCGAAGGTCCCACAAGGTGTTCAAGCCAGCAAGCCCATAAGACATCAAAAAGATTTACTCAAGGGAGTTTCTTGAGCCCTTAGCTTAGTTTCTATTTTGAAAAGTTAAAACAAATTTTCTCCTTACATTTAAAAGCATTTGTTTTTCATTCTGAGCATAAAAAGAAATACAAATAAAAATCTTTTCATTTCTGAAAGAGCAACGTTTTGAAGGCACTGGTCATTTATGTGTTTCATGCTTATCGTATGGTTAATGGCTATTGCTTATATCATGTTTTGCTTATAGATCCTAGATTAACAATCTTATTTAATTCTAATAATTCTCCTAGAACTTTACATCTTAGCTTTTAGCTTAACCTTCCATTTAGGGACCACCCCCCTTAGCTAACCTAGGAGATAGCTAAACGGAGAGAGTTGGGATCAGTGTGACAGCCCCTTCTCTGAGTTCCCTGCCACCAACCACACCTTGTGGGGTTGAAGGCTTTTCTCGCTAACTGGTAGGTAGGTGCGGGCGGCAGGGTCAACAAGGAGAATGAATATAAAATGTCGTTGAAGCACCGAGAATAAAATATCTCCAACAACGGCGCCAAAAAATGTTGTCGTTGCCGGCTCAAATGAATGATAGAAAGATGAAAGATGAAAGATGAATGTCGTAAAGCCTAGGCCCAATAAATCAGTCCTCGGCAACAACACTAAAAATTGTTGTCGCACAGAGTGTCTATGCACTGCGACAACGCTCAGAGTAAGGGCTGTCACTCTTGATCCTTACTCTGTTTAGACTCTCTCCTAGGCAAGTCAAGGGGGGTAGTCCCTAAGGTAAATGGATGAGAAAGCATGTGGATCACAGGCTCTAGGAGATTTTAATGATGGATAACTTGATGAATCTAAATGATTAAATCACATGAATAGATTGAACTCTAAGGTAACCAAGACACGACCACAAGATAGAAACGATTATAGACCAGTGCCTTCGATATTTGAATTAACAAGTTATCCAGAATGATGAAAAGCGACAATCATAAATAATCCATATGCAAGAAATTCTAGATTTAAAATTATTTTCGCTGACTGTCTAAATCTAGATTTAATAAATTTTCTTCAACGACCAAATATGATTAAAAATGTTTATCACACCTTGACCATAGGAAAATCATAAAAATTGCATTTAATGACCAAATGACACTAAGGAACTTTACATTAAATTTTTTTAATTATTTCTTAGGAACTTAATTTAATCAAAGGTTTTAAAAAAATCAAAATTTTTTAAGGGCCATAGGCCACATTAAAAATTCTAAAGTTTAAGCAAAAAAACCATTAATTTTGTTTATTCTCAGTCACAAAAACTTTTTTTAGAAATTTTTAATGTTTTAAATTTTTTTAAATGTTTTTGGATTTTTAAAATTTTGTATTTTTTTAAATCATAATAAAATCAGAACCATAAATAAAAAATAAGAAAATCAAAATCAAACCAAAAAAATAAAAAATAAAAATCGAAATCAAATCAGAAAAGTCAAAATAGCAAATAAAAAATCAAAATCAAAATAAATAGAAATTAAAATCGAATTTAGAAAAAAAATTGAAAAATCTTAATACATTCTAAAAACTAACTGACCTTTTAATGTATATACAAACCATGTAAAAAGAAAATCAACTAATAAATAAAAAAAAGCTAACCTGACGTGCATTCATATAAGTGAAAAAAATATTGAATTGTATTTGTTGACTGCACATCCACGGGAGGAGAAGAGAAGCTCGACGGTAGCTTGGGACAACGGATTCATTTGTAGGTTTGTGTGGGAAGGAAAGGCAACACGCAAGTGGCAAAGGAGGAGCAATGAGGAGCTTGGATGACTGGTGTGATAAGGGGATAGCAGTAGCAACGAAGGATTTTGCATGAGTTGAAGACGCAGTGGAAAGAGCAGCATAGATGGACGGTAATTTGAGGGAGAGCAGACGGTGGGATGAGCGATAGGAGTTGCGTAGGGAGTTGTGGCAGCGTAGGAGGGATGGCGTGGAGAGGCAGTGTATGAAGGTGGATTGCGGGAGGAGGCAGAGTTGGGCAGACGGAGAGGGAAGGAGATGATGGTTGTGTATAGCTGGAATGGAGCAATGGTTGAGAGATTTGCAGATCTGGACAGTGAGGAAGGAAGGAATGCGTGGACGGATTTGAGGGGATGGAGATGCATGATGGAGCAACATATGGAGGTGGCCAAAAACGCAGGGAAAGGGAGCAACTGGGCAACGTTGAGGAGTTCCATGCAACAACAAACGGAGATATGACGACTGCGAGGGTTATGAAGAATATGTGGAATCAGAGGGAGCTGAGGGATAAACGCGAGGTGAGGAAAGGGAAAATCATGGGATGACTGTGGATTAATGGGTTGGAAACTCGATGGAGAAGAAGAGAAGTTCAAATGGAGGGTTAGAGCAGAGATCTGGCAGCAAATGAGGGCCAAGGGACACAGATGGGGAAACAAGGGACTTAAGCTGATTTGCCCAAAAAAAATTCGAATTTTTCCTGCAATAAAAATAAAATCCCAGGCAGCAGCCAGGTAGCCAAAAATTGGAGAAGAAATTACAGATTGGAATGTTATACTTATGCTTAAAATTTATCAATGAAACCCTTATAGAAAATTCTTTAGAATTAATTAAAATATTTAATCCACTTCCTTCAAATTTGGCCTTGAAACCCTCATGAAATTTCCAGATGTGAAACTAAATTTAAACCCTTGCAAAAAATGATGCTGATGGACCTCCAAAGATCTAGATATTACCCTCCAGGGCCTAGATCTAGACTCTGTACAACTTTCAGCTTCAGATCTGCAGCTGCAATACAACAAAAAACACCCAAACGATATACACAATGACCCAAAAAACACTAAAACCCTGAAAACTAAAATTAATTACAGATCTTTGTACATAAATGGCAGATATATCAGATCTAGGGAATGTGAGTCTGACTCTGCTCCTAAGTCTAATGATCTGAGGCTCTCAACAGCTAGATCTAACGTTTTTTTTTTTGAATTTTAGAGGAGGTACTAAGCTCAAAACCCTTCATGCATCACCCATAAAAATAATATCTTATGATAAGCCCGGGATCAAATTCAAACTGGGATCTTCAGAAAACATGGATCGGGAGCTGGCTGGTTCAGCCGAGAACTTCTCCGAATGCCCGATGATCTAATAATCAAGGATTTTCTTGCAAAACTCAATTCAGTCGTCAACATAGAGCGAGAAAACAATAATAAAATTCAGATCTAATAGAGATACCTGCTATTATATTCGAAACTTAAATTATCATTCAAACCCCAGTGACTGAGCAAGATACCTATACTCAAATCGCTCTTTAGAAGTTATTATTAATGGCAAAAAAGAAATTACGCACAAAAATAATACATCTTACAACATTTCCATGAAGAGTAACACCAACAGAAATTTAACCCCAAAGTCTTTCTTTATTGCTCATAAAAAGATTACAAGAGAGAGCTTTTCCTTTAGTACACGATCAAAAGATCGGATGATACTGACTGACAAATGACCTCCTATTTATAGATAAATCCTTTAACGGCTAGTTCGAGTGATCCTTGTCAAAGTGATCTCGACCATTGATGAAGATCAAAATTTCTTTTAATCTCATCTGTTGAAATTTTAAATATTGAGGAAATGTCAAAATTTTCAATTAAATGCATTTTAATAAATTCAAAAATTAAAATTTTGCATTTATTTCCTCAAAATTTTGACTTTTAATTAACTCCAGGAACCCAAGGCATAACATTTAGTAAAATAATCAATTAACCTTAGTCCCTATAGCTGTTAAGATTTAATTTTTTAAAGGATCCACGAATTTTACCTCTGGAAAATTTAAATTTACCTAGGACCTAGGACCTATGAGGGGATAAATTATTTTTCTAACCCACAAGGCACTTTATATCATGATTTTTACATTTTTACATCTCAAGGGGGAAAACCCATTTGCAAAATACCCTCACAGACTATCTAGTTCTGCGACACAAATATAATCTAGTAGATCAAGCAATTTGTAATAAAATAACCCAATTAAATAGTTAGGATTATTCCCAAATTACTTTTACATAGACTCGATCTAGAACACTAGGACTCTCCTAAGATCCCAGTGACAAAATCCATTTCGGCTTTGGGGTAAGGCTGAAGGAAAACTCTGCTGACCATCCGAGAATGGATGAGTGAGACAAAATACCTCCTGGAATGTAGATCGTTACTAGAAAAGTAGGTTTACCTTGGTGATTACATACACGACACGGATCTGCTGAGATTATTTACATTATACACATGCAGACTAGGTTTACATTATAACATGACAATCAGGCTGATGATGATAGCTGGACGACAGGAACACATCAATCAAGCGATATCCCTTTTGCGAAAAAAGGGGGTATACTGCTATGGGTCGTTGACACGCAGTGGTCAACACATACAAATAAAAAAAAAACCAATGAGACAAACAAATCTAACCCTAACGCATGAAAACCAAAACAAAAAAATGAAAATCGAAGGGTTTTTTTGGCCATTGTGTGCAGGTGAGAAAAGGCATAAGGGAAGAAATCAAGGACAGTGGATGGAGCTCGAAGGAATGCGGGAGAAGTATGTCCACAGCAAGGGAAAATGATGTGAGAGAGGCAGATGAAGGTACAACGTTGACAGCGGGAGGATGGACGAGCAGAATGCAGGTCTGGAGGAAGGAGCTGCAGATTTATGGACGTTAAGCAGCGTATGGAGTAGCGACTGAGGGGTTGCGAATCTGAGCAGGTGAGGGAACGAGGGTTGAATGGAGGGTTTGGATACAGTGGACGTTGGAGAGGGAGCTCATGTGGAGAGGAATCTGCAGATTTACAACAGATTTGCAGGAGAAGGGTAGCACGATGATAGCACGCAAGTTTGAGAGAAGCAAGTGCTGTGGGGTCCTCTTTAAAAAATTTAAATTTTCAGCAAGAAAGAAAAAACACAGATAGTGATGCCAGGCAATCAACAACAACCTCAAGAAACCCAAAGCAAACCCAGAAAAAAATTGAACTCTACATCAAAATATTTTTATGGTTCAGATTTATCAGTGAAACCCTTGAAAATTTTCTCGAGATCTAAAAAAATTTAAAACCCTGGACTGGAAAATCTTTTGAATAATCTCCCTGCAAAATTATGCAAATAAAAATCCCAAAGATCCATATGTTACCCTCCAGGGCCTAGATTTGGAATCTACACAAATTTTTTCCTCAGATCTATAGCTATAAGACAACAAGAAACACCCAAATGATATATACAATGAACCAGAAAAACCCAAGTCATAAAACCAAAAATAATTTAAAGATCTATGCACAGGAATGGCAGATCTATCAGATCTGGGGAGTGTGAGTCCAACTCCTCTCCCAGTTTTGATAGTCTAATGCTCTCAACAACCAAATCTATCAATTTTGCACATAAAAAAAATTAAATTTTTAAATTTTTAAAGGAGGTGCTTGGCTCAAAGCCCTTCATGCATCACCACTAAAAATATTATGATAAGCCTGGGATCAACTTAAGCCGGGCTCTTCAGAAAACGAAGATCAGGAGTTGGCTGGTCCAATTGAAAATTTCCTCGAACACCGAATGATCTAAAAATCAAGAATTTCCTACAAAACTCAATTTGGCCATCAAAATAGAGCGAGGAAATGATAATAAAATTTTGATAAATAGAGATACTTGCTATTACATTCAAAATTCAAATTATCACGTAAGCCCCAGCGACTGAGCAAGATACCTGTACTCAAATCATTCTTCAAAAGGTATTATCAATGGCTAAAAAAAAAAATTTACACATGAAAAACGATGCATCTTACAATATTTCCATGAAGAGTAACACTGACGAAGACTAACCCCAAAGTCTTTCTTTATTAATCAAAAAAAGATTACATGAGAGCTTTTCGCTTAGCACACGACTCAAAGGTGGGATGAATTGACTGACAAATGACTTCCTATTTAAAGATAAATCCTCCAACGGCTAGTTCAAGTGATCTTTGTCAAATCAATCTCGATCGTTGATGAGGATCAAAATTTCTTTTAATCTCATCCGTTGAAATTTTAAATTCTTGAGGAAATTCGAATTTTTCAATTAAATGCATTTTAATTAACTAAAAAATAAAAATTTTGAGTTAATTTCCTCAAAAGATTGACTTTGACTTAAGCCCCAGGGACCAAAGGCTTAAAATTTAGCAAAATAATTAATTTACCTTAGTCCTGAGACCTTTCAAATTTTGATTTTTTAAGGACCAACTAATTTTGCCTTTGGAGAATTTAAATTTCCCTAGGACCTAGAATTAATTAAATTTTTGGCTTAGGATTTTAATTAATTTTTGGCCAGAAAATTTAATTAATTAACCTATGTGGGGATAAATTATTTTTCCAACCCTCAAGACACTTTACATCATGATTTTCATATTTTTTGCATCAGAATGGGGAAAACCAATCTGTAACAGACTCTCGCGGACTACCCATTTTTGTGAAACAAATATAATCCAACAACTCGAGAAATTTGTAATAAAATAACTTAACCAAATAGTTAGGATTATTCCCAAATCAATTTTACATAGACTTGATCTAGAACACTAGGACTCGCTTAAGATCCCAGTGACAAAATCCATTTCGGCTTTGGGGTAAGGCTGAAGGAAAACTCTGCCGACCATTTGATAATGGATCGGTGAGACAAAAATCCTCCTGGAATGTAGATCATCACCAAAAAAGTAGGTTTACCTAGGTCGTTACATACATGACACGGATCTGCTGAGATTATTTACATCACATACATGCATAATGAGTTTACATTATAACATCTTGGTCAAGCTGATGATGATGGTTGGACGGCATTAATACATTGATCAGGCCTTATCCCTTTTGCAAAAAAAAGAGGGTGTACTGCTATGGGTCGTTGACATGTAGTGGTCAACATCTGGCTCTACTTGGGGACACGTTGTTGCACCAGATGAATGTGAGAATCCAGAATCTGCATCCACGCAACACACAATATAACATAAGTAGCTTCCATCCAAAAATCATCATATAATGTTAAGCAGAAGAAAGATATAAGCTCTTCATTTATTAACTATCCTAGTAACATAAAAAACATAAATCTAACTACAAAATGAAACACTGAAATAACAGGGCATAAAGTTAGAAATACAATACAAAGATGCCCCATGGTATCAGATGTGGTATCAGATGTGTTCAATATAGTACATATTGATCATTTGCCTGCTTTCAGGAAAATCTGTCAGTTGTTTCTCAGACATGCCATGTCCAATCCTGCATACGGTAGGACTTCTTCTTATCCAAAAATCAAGCTGTGTGTGGCCATCTGATGCATCAAATCACTTTCTCATTCTCTTTCTCTTGTGTATTTTCTTTGTGGCAAGCTGAATCACTAATGATGTGGAACATTCTACTTCAAAACTCTTAGATGAAGTATGTAAGATATGCATGACATGTCTTTCTTCATTCTGCATCTGCTCTGTCAAGAATGATGGATTAGTCTCACAAGTGTCATGAATTATAACTTGATCTTTTATGAATGGTGGATTAACCATGTGAGCATCAACATGATTCTTATTAATTTCTATTTTATCTGTGTCACCTTCAATTATCCACTTTTCAATGGAACAAATGACCTCCTCATAATAAGATGGAGCTTGCTGCAGCAGGTAGGGAGGCTTATGATCTATTGACGTTTCCTTGTTTCTTTCATCCTTTGACTGATGCTGAAATCTCTGTACTTGTATTGTTATGGCATCCATCTGGTTAGAGTGTTCAACCTTCATAGCACTGACTTCCTCAGCGTGGTTTTCCTCCATGGTCAATAATTTATTCTGAAGACATATCTGACCAGCTTCCATATCTTTTATTACTTTGTCATTGTTTGCTTTTATGGTCATCAAGCAATTTTGCATAGAGCTCATTTCTCTGTTATGATTAGCTTTCATGGTTTCCATTTACTTAGCATACTGACTCTGCATGTAGGTCCTCATAGCCTCCATATTCTGAGGACACTTTTCTACTACGATGGCTATGTGATCAAAGTGTTTAATTTTCATGATTTCCATCTCCTCATCATGTTTTTCCAGTTGAGTGTACAAAGTTCTCATATCCTTGACGTAATCAGTTATAAATTTTTCTTGATTAAGCTCCATATTTTTTACCAACTGTGTTTGACTGAACTGAATGTCTTTAACCAACTGCTTTAGTTGTTTTATAAGATGCTCATCATTCTCCCTTTCATTGTCGACACTGATTTGATAACTTGTTCCTGCTTTTCCACTATCATGGATTTGTTTTGCAACGGTACAAGTGGATGGCACATTCTGATATGGAGAATTGCCTTGAAATCTTTCATTGACAGTGGGATCCTTTACAAGATCACTTTCATCCTGTTGTATAATATTAGGGGCACAAGGCAAGCTACTTTGATCTTCATATCTATCTTTAAAAGAATTGATGATGTCTTGTAGAGAAGTGAAAGAATTTTCAGGACAATTATGAAACCAATTCAAAGCATCACCCTCTAAAGAAAAGGCAAATAGACGCATCTTGATATCTTCATGTTTATATTGGGAAGAACTACAATATTTGATTATTGTATGAGTAACCCTGGATAGATTCTTTCTAGCAGTGGTTGAATCACCACCTGAGAACAAAGATAATTAATGAATGCCCTCTTTCGGCATATCATGGAGAAAGTCAGTAAAATGACATGGCATAAACAAATCATCCATGATGACTAGCTTAAAGGGATAAGGAGGGATCAAATGAATGCTAGAGAGAGACCCCTGCTCAAGAAAATCAAGAGATCCACAAGAAGCGAGCTTCTAGTAGAAATTCTTGCAAGAAATGAAAGAAGTGGAGTTGTCCCTTGAACATGAATCTAGCTCTAAGATCCAAAAGGCAAAAACAACTGGATATATGGGAGGGCTTCTTATCTGAGAAATAATGGATGAATAAGTGGAGTCACCACACAAACAAGAAACGAACCGATATGTCCAAGTGCTAAAAGTGTAGATGAAATGATTAATGAGATGACGAAAGATGAGGCAATGAAAAGATCAAATGACGCCAGGAAATGTTGTGCTGATGAGATAAGAAATGATGAAGGATTAGATGATTTAAAATGATGTCGAGGAAACCAAGGACAGAAAAACTCTATCCTTGGCAACAACGCCAAAAAATGTTGTCGTTGCTAGCTAAAATGAATGATAGAAAGATGAAAGATGAATGTTGAAAATCCAAGGCCCAATAAATTGGTCCTTGACAACGGCGCCAAAAAATGTTGTCGCACAAAGTGTCTAGGTATTGCAACAACGCTCAGAGTAAGAGTTGTCACTCTAATCCTTACTCACTCTGTTTAGACTCTCTCCTAGACAAGTCAACGGGGTTAGTCCCTAAGCTAAATGGATGAGGATAGCCTGTGAAACCATAGGCTCTAGGAGATTTTAATGATGGACAACTTGACGAATCTAAAGCAAGTCTCGGTCAATTGAGATAGATAGATTAAAATAAGACATAATCACAAAATAAAAATGACTATGGACTAGTGCCTTTAATTTGAATTAACCATAGACTAAATAATAACAATTCATCCAGAGAAAACTTATAGATGTAGCAAAGTGACGATCATGAATAATTAATTATAAAATGCCCAAAATTCTATCATTCAAGAGATTCTAGATTTAAAATGATTTTCATTAATGACCAAGATCTAGTATTAATTAATTTTCTCTTATCACCAATATAATTTAAAACATTTATCGCACCTTGACCATAGAAGAATCATGAAAATTTAAGATTTAGCACTTAATACCAAAAACACCAAGGAATTTTAAATTAACACTTTAATTATTCCTTAGGCAATTTGAAGAAGTAAAATAAATCAAAGGGTTAATAAATTAAAATTTTAATGGGCCATAGGCAACATTAAAAATTTGAATGTGAATGCACAAATCCCTTTAATTTATTTCCTTTTTCATTTTTTAGATTTTTCTTTTAATTTTTTCGGATTTTTAAATTTTTGAATTTTTAGGATTTTTTGAATTTTAGAATTTTTTAAATTTTAGAAAAATATTATGTTTTTAATGAAAACAAAAAAAAAGATAAAATAAATAAAATCATACGATAAAATAAAAAGACGTGAAAAAAATGAAATCAAATAAAAAAAGTCAAAAGATTAAAAATCAAAATCAAAACAGAAAATCGAATTTAAACAAAATGAATCTAACTAACCCAAAGAATTAAAAAAGGAAAGTATGAGAATCTAAACTAAACCTAACGCCTAAGGCATACACGAATAAAAAAAAGAAAAATTAACTAATGTATATACATACAAATAAAAAAAATCGAATGAGACGAACAAATTTAATCCTAACACATGAAAACCAAAACAAAAAAAATGAAAATCGAAGGGTTTTGTTTGCCGTTGTGTGTAGGTGAGAAAAGGCGTAAGGGAATAATTCGACGACAACGGATGGAGCTTAAAGGAATGCGGGAGAAGTATGTTTGCGGCAAGGGAAACTGACGGGAGAGAGGCAGATGAAGGTGCAGCGTTGACAGAGGGAGGACAAACGAGTAGAATGCAAGTCTGGAGGAAGGAGATGCGAATTTATGGAGGTTAAGCAGTGTATGGAGCAGTGACAAAGGGGTTGCAGATCTGAGCAGGTGAGGGAATGAGGGTCGAATGGAGGGTTTGGATATGGTGGACACCGGAGAAGTAGTTCACGTGGAGAGGAATCCGTGGATTTACAACAGATTTGCAAGAGAAGGGTAGTATGATGATAGCACGCAGGTTTGAGAGCAGCAAGGGTTGTGGGGTCCTCTTTAAAAAAATTTAAATTTTCAGAAAGAAAGATAAGACATAGACAATGATGCCAGGCAATCAACAACAACCTTAAGAAACCCAAAGAAAACCTAGAAAAAATCGAATTCTACATCAATATATTTTTATGGTTCAGATTTATTAGTGAAACCCCTAAAAAATTTCTCCAGATCTAAAAAAAATTAAAATCGTGGACTACAAAATATTTTGAATAATATTCCTACAAAATTATGCAAATAAAAGTCCCAGAGATCCAGATGTTACCCTCTAGGGCCTAGATCTAAAATCTACATGGATTTTTTCCTCATATCTGTAGCTACAAGACAACAAGAAACACCCAAACGATATATACAATGACCCAGAAAAACCCAAGTCAGAAAACCAAAAATAATTTACAGATCTATGCACAGGAATGACAGATCTATCATATCTAGGGAGTGTGATTCCAACTCCACTCTCATATCTGATAGTATAAGGCTCTCAACAGCGAGATCTATCTATTTCACACATAAAAAAAATTAAATTTTTAAAGGAGGTGCTTAGCTCAAAGCCCTTCATGCATCACCACTAAAAATCTTATGATAAGCCCAGGATCAAATTAAGTTGGGCTCTTCAGAAAACATGGATCGGGAGTTGGTTGGTCGAACTGAAAACCTCCCCAAACGCTCGATGATCTAAAAATCAAGACTCTCCTGCAAAACTCAATTTGGCGATCAAAATATTGCGAGAAAATGATAATAAAATTTAGATAAATAGAGATACCTGCTATTACATTCAAAATTCAAATTATCACTTAAACCCCAGCTACTGAGCAAGATACCTGTACTCAAATCACTCTTCAAAAGCTATTATCAATGGCTAAAAAAAATTACATATGAAAAACGACACATCTTACAGTATTTCCATGAAGAGTAACACCAACGAAGATTAACCCCAATGTCTTTCTTTATTATTCAAAAAAGATTACACGAGAGCTTTTCGCTTAGCACACGACTCAAAGGTGGGATCAAATAACTGACAAATGACTTCTTATTTAAAGATAAATCCTCCAATGGCTAGTTCGAGTGATCCCCGTCAAAGCAATCTCGACCATTGATGAGGATCAAAATTTCTTTTAATCTCATCCGTCGAAATTTTAAATTCTTGAGGAAATTCAAAATTTTCAATTAAATGCATTTTAATTAACTTAAAAATAAAAAAAATTAAGTTAATTTTTAAAAAAATTGGACTTTGACTTAACCCTTAGGGACCAACGGCTTAAAATTTAGCAAAATAATTAATTTATTTTAGTCCTGGAACCTTTTAAATTTTGATTTTTTAAGGACCAACGGATTTTTTCTTCAGAGAATTGAAATTTACCTAGGACCTAGAATTTATTAAATTTCTGGCTTAGGATTTTAATTAATTTTTGGTCAGAAATTTTAATTAATTAACATATGAGGGGATAAATTATTTTTCTAACCCTCAAAACACTTTACATCATGATTTTTATATTTTTTTACATCATAAGTGGAAAACCCATCTGTAATAGACCTTCACAGACTACCCATTTCTACGGCACAAATATAATCCAGCAGATCAAGCAATTTGTAATAAAATAACCTAACCAACCAGTTAGGATTATTCCCAAATCAGTTTTATATAGACTCGATCTAGAACACTAGGACTCGCCTAAGATCTCAGTGACAAAATCCATTCTGGTTTTTTTGGGGTTAGGTTGAAGGAAAACTCTGTTGACCATTCGAGAATGTTTCAGTAAGACAAAAAACCTTCCGGAATGTAGATCGTCACCAGAAAAGTAGGTTTACCTAGGTCGTTACATATATGACACAGATTTGGTTATATTATTTACATCACATACATGCAGAATGGGTTTACATTATGACATCTTGGTTAGGTTGATGATGATGGTTGGATGGCATGAACACATCGATCAGGTGCTATCCTTTTTGCGAAAAAAGGGGTATACTGCTATGGGTCATTGACATGTAGTGGTCAACAGGCGGCAAAATAATATTTTATTGAGAAATGAGGCAAATTATAATTTTATTTAAAATGGCGGCAAAAAGTCTCCTAGTGGAAAATGGGACTTGTTACCCACCATTTTGTGGGGGATATCCCTAAAAGATTTTTTTTTTTCCATGATGGTCTTCAGTAGACAGCCAACAACGTCTTACAACCACCAGCTAGCTCATTGTGCCATTTCTCCGCCACCTGAGACAACCATGCGGTCCCTCGCCCATCTCCCATGATCGTATGTTTGAAGGTGGGCCTCCCAAACCTAAAGGTATGCCTTGTCATTTGGCAATTGAGTATTGTAGTTTTCTTATCATGGGAACGTTTGGGCATGGATTAGTGGGGAGATTCAGTGGAAAGAATGGGGTAGATCTGTGCTCTTGTCCCCTAGACCCTTTTTGGATATTAACCTTGGATTCTAGTCCCGTGGGATCTCTTTTACTAACCATTTGGCTTTAGGGATAGTATTTCACAGGAAACCCTGATTTCGGTTGCATGGTTCCGCTCCATTATTTGCATATATTACCCTTTTCCACTCATTATTACCCTGTTCATCATTTCTCCCACCTGGGTCCACATTCCTCCATTGGGTCCACATAGGGCTAACTCACCTATTCCCCTTCCCACAACTTGGGTCACGCCTGGAATGATGCCCTAGAAGTCGCAGCTAAAAAGAAAGATAAAAACATGTTTGACCACATCCAACAGGAATATGTACCACAAAATGCAAAAGATGGCAGGGACAAACACATTTAGCATGTGAGCAAAAACCAATACATGAGCTATACCCTATCATCATGGCCATCACCCTGGTTCTTGTAGGTTCTATGTGCCTCCATCATATAGGAACCCACAATTGCCCCAACCCCCAGTGGGCAATGAACCACCCTACCCTAAAAGGGGGTATCCATTGCTATATCTCATACATCATGCTCTCACTACTTGAGCCCCGAGCATTTAATAAAAGAAAATCATAAAACGGAAAAAGGTATATAAAGGGGTGGAAAAATCAAGGTAGGGGCACCTCATATACCATGATTTCTCCCTCCTATACATTATAAACACAAGTGTGGGCTTCCTGTTGATTTCTGGTAGCATCAAATGTGCTCTAAGCCTCAAAATTTGCAGGGAGGCTTAGACACATGTATTCCACAATAATTAGAAATCGTTTTGGGAAATTCCACCCGGAATCAGTTTTATTAAAATATTTAATTATTTTTAATGGGTGCCTAAGTCTAAACTTAAGAAATTAAAATAATTAAAGGGTATTAATCTAACTATGGGTGAAACTTCTAAAAGAAGACGAGGATCAAGCCAAAATGATCTGAACCATTGATTGGGATCTAATCTGGGCCGTTGGTTCTCAATAGAAGGATTATAGGAAGAGGCTTGATGGGCATTTGGAAGACACATCAAGTGGGAGATCAGAAGATCGAATTTCTGAAGCACAGTAGTTACCGCGAGAAAAATTCAAAGTGATCTTTTGCAGTGAGGGGTAGGGATAGTACCCTGGGGGAAGTTTTCCTAGGCTGAAGAGTACAAGGCATAGAGGGAAGAACAATGTCCAGAGAGGCTAACGCTGGGCAACGTAGAGTTGACGCAATGGGAGTGCAAAGCCTGAAGGGAGATCGAATTCCTGCTGAGGAAATCGAGTTTCCGAAGCTGAAAGCTGGAATGTGATACCGGGAGGATGAGAGCTAAAGTTTCCATCCAGTATAGGGCTAGAAGGAGGAGAAGTGCAGTCCCCAGCAGAGGTGATGCAGAGATTGCGTGGGGTTGACGCAATTTTGCGCAAAGGCTGATGCAGAAGTGATGCAGAGGCTCACTCATAGCAGATCAGAGCCGAATCTTCTAGTGACAGCGTGAGATCATCTCACTATTTCTTTTGCGCAGTTTCTCTCTGTATCGGATAGCCAGTTAGGCATCCAACAAATTGTACTCGGAATTACTACTGCTTAATAATAAAACCCTCAGTCGCTGCACCGGTTTGCCCACATTGGGTTTTTTCAGGGACTTTTGTCCAAAACTAACTGTGTAGTTGTGTGTGATGTTTATTTCTCTCCTCTGCTTTATTTAGTTTCCGCAGTTTTATTTTCGTGTAAGCTACAGTGTATGTATTTCAGTATTTTCCGTAGAAAACTGCAAGTAACTTGTTCAATTAATTTAACAAGTAGATAAAATATAATCAGTTTGCTGCAGTAGCAATCGGGTAACCGATTTTTCACATGGTACCAATGTTGATTTTGGGTAGCATCAGATGTGCTCTAGCCATGAAAATTGGTGGAGAGGCTAAAGCACATGAGATCTCCAAGACCCAGAAATGGTTTGGGGAAATTCAACCCCGATTAGAAAAATATTAAAATAATTAATATTTTTAATGGAGTTCCTAAGTTTAAACTTAGGAAAATTAAAATATTAATGGGTATTAATATAAAACTGGGTGAGAATGTTCTAAATGACATGGATCAAGTCAAATCTAATCTTAGCCATTGATTAGAGATTTAATCTCGGCCGTTGAAGACTCAACAAAAAAAAATATAAGAGGAGGCTTGAGGGTCAGTTAGAGATACACCAAGATTGATCAGTGAGTTCAATTTTCTAGAGTGGGGTTTGCTAAGAAAATTCGAACAAATGATCAGATTTGCAACAAGGGGCAGTGAGTGCATTGCAAAGAGGCAGAGATAGTGCCAAAGGATCAACGCTGAGGTAGAGGAGGCTACGCAAAGCCAGTAGGAGCCACGCAGAGGACCAGAGTGATTGCGCAGAGGTTGGAAGGGCCTGCTTGGGTGACGCAGAAGGCCAAAGAGCCAGCGTAGAGCAGCAGAAGGTTGACGCAGAGGCCAGGAGGGCTAACACAGAGCCTCAGAGAAGCGTTGGAGAGATTTTCGTGGAGCAGACTTGCCGAATATCTGCTTCCGAAGATAGGTATTACTGCTAGATAGATATCTCCGTTGGGTGAGCCAATTTGGCACCCTCGTGACTACCACTCAATATCACCCCACCTCTTCTCTAGAGGCGCATGAGCACTCATGGCACAATCCTCATCATTGTCCTGTTTGTCAGTGTTCGCTAGGGCAACCTTTGAGTCAGACTTCTCTTCCTTGCCCTTCTTACGAGGGCACTGTGGCGAAAGGACCCATTTCTCCACATCGAAGCATTTGACTTTGGATATGTCCTTTTTCTTCCTCTTCTGATGCCCTTGCTGTCTCGCCGATGCGAGAGCTACATCATCCTGTTCCTCCTTCTTGACTCTGATCCCTTTGTTGCTGCTTCTCACCTTGGTCAACCATCTGATCTCTTCCTATTGAAGAGCTTCCCACATCTCCTCCCAATTGGGAAGAGAAGCCTTGCTTAAGATGCTTTGGACAAAGGTTTCCTAGTCTTCAGTTTCTGCATTCAGGGCAGTCCTAACCATAAATTCAGGATCTGGTGTAGCCCCTACGGAATTTAGCTAGTCACAGATCCCTTGCAACCTGAGAAGGAAGGGATCTTTTTCTTCTCCCTTCTGCATCTGAAACTGTCTCAACTGACTATCAAGCAACATCTTCTGCTGAATAGAAGTTCCCTTGTACAAAGTGGTCAAGGCCTCCCACATTTACCTTGATGTGTCCTTTTCAGCAATATGTGGGATCACATGATCCTTCACCTCGTCCAAGATCATGCACTTCGCTTTAACCTGAGCCTCCTCGTTCTTCTTGAGAGGATCAACATCAACCGGAACAATAACCATCTTCAAGGCATAATCCTTGATGCTATTTTTATCCAAAACTACCAAGATCCTGACCTTCCAGATGACGGAGTTGGATGCTCCATCCAACCTGTCCTAATCCCTCAGTCTATTAACAACCATCTCTACTCAAAAGAATGTCGAACTGGTTCTTTTCTACCTCTTTCGCTAATGCCCCAACAAAACTCGGATCTAGATTTCTTTGGCGCTAGAAATCCTCTAAGGAACAAGCTCCCTCTGAATTTCGATTTCCTTCACAGAAATCCTTCTGCCAATCACTGTCGAACTGCCCCTCTTTAATCTCTCTTCGCTATTGCTCAACACTGGATCTAGATTTCTTGGCAAGAAATCTTCTAAGGAACTGATTCCCTCTACTTTGCTTCTGCCCCACTAGGTACTATTCTGCATCAACATAATCAACACCCCACTAGCAAGTCCAGATGAAATCTGCATTGCACCTCTAGCCACGGCAACTGGAAAAACAAGACTCAACAAACTGTTGCTGGCCCAACAATCACTATGTTGGCCTCTGTAGCAACAATGTCACCCAATTAGGCTGAGGCAAACTCTGCGTGAGCCTCCCTTGGTGACTGTGTGACCCTTCCTCTACACTCTCGGCCAGTAACTGCGCTGTCTCTCGGGAAATTGTCTTCTACATAAATTTTCCCTCTGTCCTTTCACTGATGGCTTCAGTCCTCCTTGATCTACAATCGCTCTGATACCATGTGAAAATTTCTGAATCGAATAAGTCAGAAATCCTACTGCAGTAAACTGATTTGCATTACCTACTTGTGTTTTTCATTTAACAAGTTATTTTTAGAAATATTTGGAAAATATTAATGTAAATACACTGTAGCCTACACCAATATACAAATCAAGTACTGAAAAGTGAATGAAACAAACACACAAAGGACACACTTATTTTTGGACTAAACATCCCCGGAAAAACCCAATGCGAGAAAACTGGTGCAACAACTCTTAGGATTTTCTATTATTAAGCAGAAGTTTTGAATACAAATGCTGGTTGCCCTCCTGACAAACCAGTGATAGAGAAATACAATGGCGGAAAACCTGAGTGAGTTTTACCTCACTTCACCCTGTAGATTTCGGCTGATCTAGCAGCAAAATTCGCTGGCCCCTGCTACAACTACGCTACCCCTTTGCAATAACTGCGTGGAGCTCTCTGAGGCTATACATCATTGTTAATTTTAGGTATGTTCTATGCTAGAGCAATTTATTTCAATTTTCATAGTTAGCTCAATATCTTTTCCAGATTAGCAATCACATCAGCGTTAAAGTAAATTGCAGATAGAACATAAATATAAATCGCAGAAGACAAACCAAGACAAGAGGACACAAGATATGGCACTAGCCAGGGACAAACCCCAATGTGGGGAAACCCTTGATCAATTCTTCTTTTATGTTCTTCAAAGTTTAGCAGAAAAAGTGAGAGAGATAGTACATTTACAATAGAAGTCAACACTTTGACTTTTGATATCTGCATGAGATCATTTGAAGACATATTGCTTCAACTGATTCTCCAAGATGACTCCTTCACCTATCATAGTGCTGCATCTCGTCCATTTGCTGCACTTTACCGTGTAGCACCATGTTGTACCATCACAGTGCTGGACCTTGATGACCATGCTATGCACTTCATGTTGCTGTTATTGTTACTTCTCTTTGAGATTGCCACTATTGCATCTTCACTTCTTGTTCCTTTCGGTTGATCACCAGGTATAAGTCATCATATGTTGCGTCCATCTTGAACATTAATATTCTTACAGATCTGATTGGGAGAATGCCGAGATATATTGTGAAATCATCGTGATCTTCTATGCTATAGTAGTTATGCCAAGAACGTAGCCCTACTGCTTCAAACCCTAACCACTGTTGGCCATTATGCTGAGTTTTCTATAGGAATACCACCTGAAATAGTATGCCGAGATTGTGCCTTTGTTTGCCCATGTGAAGATCACAGTGATAACATTCAATCCATAGTCCTGAACGATTGTCTTCTTGTAGTGCGAGGTCTCCTTCTTGCGTATTCCATTCATCCGAGACTTAGTTTGTCTATCCTTATACGCATCCGAGGTGCAAACATACTCTTAATCACTTGCCCTAATGCGGATTTGCTTCTTAGAAATCTCAGAGAGAATAGCGAGTTTTGTCCCTTCTTGTTTGTGGATCCCTGCACCCATATTCACATGAAATTTCAGAGATGAAACTCGAGTTCTGTTCCTCTCTTTATAGCGTATACATGTGCCCAAAATACACGTGGAATTCCAGAGAGGAATGCAAAGTTCTGTGTCTTCTTTGACTGCGTGAACAGGTCTCCTTTTGACAGCATGAACAGGTCTCCTTGTTGTGTTTAGATATCTTCATTGACTGCGTGTAAGGTGTCTCTATTGACTACGTAGTAGGAGTCTCCATTGACTGTGTTGCAGGAGTCTCCGTTGACTGCGTTGGATCAGCATACTGTGGCTAGGGCATCATCTGCACCTTAGGGCATCATACTAGGCCAACGTATACTCTTTAGTGTCTCTTCTTTATCAAAAACCCAAAGAGGTGGAGAGGAGGAGATCACATGAAGAGGATATGTCTCAAATGACTTCAAGTCCTCTTCTATTCTACTAAAATGTAGATGATGAATAGTCATGAATATTGGGCTTCTGAGCCTACACAAGTTGCTGGCCAACTTGACAATTTGTCTTATAACACAAAGAAATTCATAACTCCATGAATACTTGACGGAATCGGATGATCTTTAGATCAATCCTATACCTCTCGATGAGAGGGATCCAATAAAAATATTAGCTGCCATAAATAAGATGACCCACATGGAGTTTGGCCCTAGTTGCCAATTTTAATACTCCTTCTCAACTAGGGAGAACTCCATCCGCTGATCCATATGTCCAGTTGTACTATCTCTGCCATCAGTGCCCTGCACTGCTCTGCTCTGCTCAACTCAGCTCAACTCAGCTTAGTTCAGCTCTGCTAAGCTCAGCTTTTCTCTACTCAGCTCAGCTTTGCTCTACTCAACTCTGCTGAACCATGAAGAAGAAGAATTGATCGAGAATGTCTCATACCATTCTACACTGACTCGAAGTCAGTCTCAGAGTGTGTACCACTAGTCCCAGACTAGTCCTCAACTAACCCGAAGTCAGTTTTAGAGTGTGTACCACTCTCATTGATCCCAGACTAGTATCATTGATTCCAGATCAATGAAGGTCGTCCTAGCATAGGGAGTACGGTAGATACAACGATGCGTCTATCGATACTACTATGGTCCTTATCCTCATTTCCTTGCTCATTGATAAGATAAGAGGTACTTCCCATGAGTCCTCGATTGAATGGGTAGGATGCCTCGATAGGAGAGCTAATCATCTTGTCCATAGGAGAGCAAATCATCCTGTCCCACAAGAGAGTGAATCATCTTGTCCACAGGAGAGCAAATCATCCTGTCCCACAAGAGAGTGAATCATCCTGTCCACAGGAGAGAGAATCATCCTATCCACAAGAGAGTGAATCATCCTGTCGCACAAGAGAGCGAATCATCTTGTCCATGGGAGAGCGAATCATCCTATCCACAGGAGAGCGAATCATCCTGTCCATAGGAGAGCGAACCATACTGTCCTCAATCGCCATGGAGAACACATCATCCAGGCCCACATGAGAACTAATCATCTTGTTCCATAGTTGCCACGGGGTGTCACAGGGGAAGGTTGAACCTTTTACCTTGTACCTAGCGCACCACCAAGGGAGGGTGAGTCACCCTGTCGTCATATGTTGCTCTAGTAAGTATCCCAAGCCCCCCAAAGCTCCCAGAGCTCAATGCATGCAACATGCAGGACCCTTATAAGAAGGTCTCTCAACAACTTCAAGTTGTTCAGGAAAATCATAGATTTGACCTTTCCTCGGGGCTTTGACAAAATGTCTGTGATCTGTACATCAGTCTCAATGTGATGGAGCCTCCTTGCTCATCGACTTACCATATCCTAGATAAGGCAGTATCTGATGTCTATCTGCTGGAGCAATCATCGAATACAGGATTCCTCAATAATCGAATCCCACCTTTGGTTGTCATAGAGAATCGCAGTGGCGTGTACAATCAACTCACTTAAGAGCTTTTGCAACCATGCAGCTTCACATGAGATCATACTCGTAGCTATGTATTCGATCTCGGTGGTGCTTATAGCAACCAAATTCTGCTTCCTGCTTATCCATGATATTGAAGCAGAATCCAAAGAGAACCAACATTGAGAAGTGCTCTAGTGATCCTCCACACTGTCTGCCCACTCAGCATTCGAATAATCATGTAGTTTCATATTTCCAGCAGTGTATCTCAATCCATGAGAGATTGTGCCCCGAAGATATCTCAGAGGATTCTTGGCACCAATCCAGTGAGGCTCAACCATATATGAGCTCATCATGCTAACTGCAAAACATATGTCTGGATGAAAGTTCACCAAGAACATCAACGCGAATGAGTTTATGAAACTCAGAGGCATTCACCAAATCTAGTCTGGCATCACTACCATATAACTTCTGAAAGTTAAGATCCTCAAGGTAGTCACGGGCTTGCAATTTACCATTCCACATCCAGAATCCAACTCCCTCTTACTTCTGCAAATGAGAGGGTCTACACCTATCAGAGATAGGTCGTCCTCAGAAGGTGTCAGTCTGAGAGGTCTATCATCCACAACCTTCGAGCAATGGTTTGGATCGGCTTCACTCCTAGTGAATCTCAGCTTCATCAAACAGCTCAATCCTCTCATACTAAGCTCGGGGTGTTCTGCTTCAAGCCATAGAGGGCTTTCTTCCACCTGCAAACATGAGATTCTCAATCATGAATCTCAAACCCCTCGGGTTGTTCCAAACCTATGGACCTCCTACATGAGGGGATTGGTCCCCTTGTAAGATTTTCCTTTGGTACATTTCAGACATGTACCTTCATGCTCTTCTTGAATTCAGGCATTCCTGTCACCGTCTGACTGTTGATTTGGGGTAGCATCGGATGTGATTTAACCACAAAAATTGGTGGAGAGGCTAAAGCACATGAAATCTCCAATACCCATAAATGGTTTGGGCAAATTCTAAACAGTTTGAGAGATATTAAAATAATTAATATTTTTAATGGTGTCTCTAAATCTAAACTTAGGGAAAATATAATATTAATGTGAATTAATATAAAACTGTGTTAGAAGGGTCCAAAAGTCATGGATCAAGCCAGAGTTAATCTTAGTCGTTGATTAGGGACTAATCTCTGTCGTTGAATTGTCAACGAGAAAAGTATAAAAGGAGGTTTGAGGGTCACTTGGAGAACACACCGAGTTGATCAAGAATTCGATTTTCTGGGGCAGGGCTTGACGAGGAAATCGAAGGAGTGATCAGAGTTGCAGTTAAGGGGTAGTGAATGCAGTAGCAGAGAGGCAGAGATAGTACCGGGAGCATCAACGTAAAAGACGAGAGAGGGTTGACGCAGAGCCAGCTAGAGGCCACGCAGAAGCAGCCAGAGGCCACGCAAAGGCAGCCGGGAGTTGCGCAAAGCCTGAGGAGGGCCAGCGTGGGAGATGCAAAGGCTCCAGAGGCTGATGCAGAGCCTAGAGAGGCTGACGCTACGCAGACATTCGGCCAGAGAGGCTGACACATACCCTAGTGATTAACACTGGGAGATTTCATGGGGCAGATTGGGGCTAATATTTGTCTCCAACTGGGAGGTACTACTGTCGAGGGCATTCTCTATTGGGTGAGCCATTTCTGGTACCCAGATTGTATTCTGAAACTGCTTAATAATAAAACCCTTAGATAGTTGCATCGGTTTTCCGGCATTGGGTTTTTCCAGGGACATTAGTCCAAAAATAACGTGTCACTTGTGCGCTTTTTTTTCCTTCAATTGATTATCTGTATGTATTGAGACTGTACTTGTATTTATTTTCAGTATTTACACGGTAAATAACTTGTTAATTAACAGAACAAGTAGGAAGAAATAAATCAGAAAGTACAAGAAGGATTTCTAACAGTTAGACTTAGAAATTCCAACATGGTATCAAAGCGTGGTGTCAGATCGCTGGAGAACTGAGGGCATCAGTCGAGCAGAGCAGCAGCAGCAGAAACGGTTGTCCCGAGTGATAGAATTTGTTCCTAACGAAGAAGCAGCAGGAAGGGGTGACACAGTGCTTGCGCATCAAGTTTGAGCCGGGAGGAGGATCAACGCAGTGGCAGAAGGGAGCAGACTTGAACTACGCAATGCTCGATCATCTTTCTCAATCAGGAAGGATTGACGCCCGTGGCCAGGAGGTGCGGATTTTGCTGGTATCGGGATTGCGCAGAGCCTAGAAGCTCTAACCTTCAATTTGCTGAGGCATAGGAGGTTGTGTGTAAGTTGCGGAGTGAAGCTAGTGGGGTAGTGTGGTCAGAACAGTACCTAATAAGACAAGACCAAGGAGGAGGGAGTTGCTGCCGAGGATTTCTAGCCAAGAAATCCGGATCAGTGGTGTAACTGCAATATCGATCGGAGTGGGGGCATCTTGACATTAGCAGAGGGGTTTCCAAGAGGGAAATCGAGGCTCAAAGGGAGTCACACCGAGAACTTCCAGGAGGGAAGTAGAGGAGCAACGAAATGGCAGTGAATGAGGTAAGAGACTAGGACAGACTAGACGAAGCCTCAAACTTCGTAGTCTGGAAAGCCAATCCGTGTTTTTTGAAGAGCCCAGCTTAATTTGATCCCGGGCTTATCATAAAATATTTTTTATGAGTGATGCATGAAAGGTTTTAAGCTCAGTACCTCCTCTAAAATTCAAAAAATATAAAAAATTCAGTGTTAAATCGATAGATCTGGCTGTTGAGAGCCTCAGATTATCAGATCTGGGAGCGGAGTTGGACTCACACTCCCTAGATCTGATAGATCTGCCATTCTTTTTCCCCTTGGAAAAATCGTAATTTTCATTAAGGAAAATTAAATGTTGTAAAAACATGATGCATATGCTATAAGAGAGGCACTGCCTGTCCAAAAATAAAGTTCAGGTGTGTCACTGTTCAAAAAATTGATGCCTTGTGTCCACGCAGGGAGGCATCAATGTCATGTAATATACTGTATAATAATTTACCAGATAAGTAGTCCAGCACTTGAATAGTGCCGAGCTTTTCAAGAGAGAATATGTATATTTACAGATGGAATAATGGCTAACGACAAAAAAATTCCTAGCTGCCATTGAGTTGGTGCTATACAACTATGTCCATATATGGCCGATGGAAGTATTTGTAATGAGCGCCTTCCCTCTGTTCCTAAATTAACCAAGTTCCTGAAGGCCTGTCCGCAACCTCCTTGGATAGTCTATCGGCAGCTGTGTTCCGTTCCCTGTAGATATGATGGCATGTAAGAAAGTAAAAATAAGAGATAAGTCACAGAGCCTCTTATCCAGCGCAACAAGAAGGACAAGAATCTGAACTGTTTTGGCATCATTCCTGGTCATTTTTCCTCGCACGTGTGACAGGTGTTAGAGTCCTGCAGTAGGGTTTACATCAGTCAGCAAAGAAGCCAAGCAGAAGGTCTATCTACTAGCCGAAGTCACAAGGATAAGACTCTTAATAAAGCGAAGAAGAAAGGCATATCCAAACAACTCCAAAGAAGCTCACATGTGTGTTTTGCAAGGGTACAGTTAGGCCGAAAGTTGTAGGTTTGTGGAGGAAAGCATAAATTCATAATAGTCGAAATTGGAAGTGCTAGAAATCAATTTGACTAGTGTTGACTTGGTCAAGAAGGAGAAGCAGTGAAGAAGGGTTTTCTGGCTTGATCTTGGAGAGGTTGTTTTGTCAAGGGTCTTGGTATTGGTCTTGGTATTCGTCAATTGGAATCTCTATAAGAAGAAGAATTTGTTCGGGTTTTCCTCTCAAAGAGTGAGAGGTTTTGGCCCTGGCTAATAGCTTATATTATGTGTCTCTTGTCTCTTTATGGTTTACGCATTAGTAACTGCTTGATGAAGAACACTAATAACCTAAGTAAAAGAAGATCTTAATCTAAAGAAGTAAAAAGCGCTCACAAGCAGTTACTAACAGAAGAGAAATCACCTAATATCATTGCCCTAGATTTCTCAGCGACTTCAGCATTGGACCAAGGGTAGTTTCTTGGTGTTGTAGGAAGCAGAAGTTAGTAGCACTGAGCTCTGCAGAAGCAGGGTATATGGCAGTTAGCACAGCCACATGCAAAGCTATATGGATTTGGAAGTTGTTGGTGAGCCTGTTTGATCAGAGGATGGAAGCGACGTATCTACTGTGATAATCAAAGTTGCATCAAGCTCTCTGAGAATCCAATGTTTCATGATAGGTCGAAACACAAACATTCAATACCATTTCATCAGAGATTGTGTGCAGAGTGGAGCAGTCCAACTACAACATGTTCCCATAGAAGAAGAGGTTGCAGATATACTTACGAAATGTCTAAGGAGAGCTAAGTTCGTCTATTTTAGGGAACAAATGGGTATAGTAGAGAACCCTTTTCAGTAGTAGGGACAAGAGGATTTGGACTCAGTTGCAGCAGCAGCAACAGCATGAGATCAGTTGCAGCACAGAGCAGAGTTGGTAGTAGTGCAGGATGGCACAGTGTAGAGACAGCAACAATGCAGATGCAATATGGTTCAGCTAAAAGTAGCAAATGAATCAGATTTGTGCAATGCTTGGTGCGCAGTGGCAGGGTGTCACAGTTGTCAAACATCAATAATGTGGATGGAGGATGTTATGGAGACAGAGTGAGAGAACACCTTCCTTGCTAAGAGGGAGTTTTAGTTTTTGTAGCATCGAACAGGTGTTCTAGTCTCAACTTTGTTCAGAGAGGCTAAAGAACACAAGATCTCCAGAACCCAGAAACAGTTTCAGGAGGAAACACCTAGAGATGGCTCAATTAAGTTAATTAATCAATAACTAAATATTTCTTAAGCCTAACTTAGAAAAATTGATTAACTAACAGGAATTAATTGAGAAAGGTGAGATTTCTCTAGAAACTCACATGGATCAACTCAAAGATTATCTTAACCGTTGCTGGGGATCTAATCATAGTCGTTGGTTTGCTAACGAGAGATTATAAGAGGGGGTCAGTGGGGTTGGAGATAGACATACTTGGTGAGCCAGTTTCCTTGGCAGATCGAGCTACCTAATTGAAGTGATTCATTAGGGAGAGAAGTTCAAGCTAGAAGGGACACAGAGGCTTAGAGGGAGCAAACACTGACTCCGAAGGTAGTTTTCCAATTTCAGAGAGGCAACAACAAGTGGCAAAACTATTCCACAGAGAAGTTGCACAAGGACTACGCAAGGTCTTCAGTCTAGCAGTTCGATTTAGCTGAGTGGGAGCTCGATTCAGATTCCAGAGGTTGAGATAATTTTCTAGAGGGCCGAAGAGTCACTTCCAGCAACAGAGACATGCAAGACGGCTTGATCAGAGGTTGAGGTAAGCCACACGTGAGGGGTAGCGCAAGGCCTACACAACGGTTTGGATGGCCAGATTTTTTTAGGGAAGCAATGTCGGGATTGCTGGTGGAGAGAGAATTTTCTCTCTAATATTTCTGTCAAATATTTGTTGATTGAATAGCCAGTTGGGCATCCATAGATTTTACTCAGATTAATCATTGCTATATAATAATAAAACCGTCATCTGCTACACCGGTTTTCCCACATTGGGTTTTTCCGGGGACAATTGTCCAAAAAAACGTGTCAATTTTTATTGTGTGTGAGCTAGCATTTTCTTAGTTTCTGAAATTTTATTTTCCGTAACGTTTTTTTGGTGAAAATTGGAATTGTGACTTTATTCGCTATTTATTGTAGCAAATAGGTTGCACTTAATTTTTAATTAGTTAGAAGAATAATTTCCAGTTGCTGCAATAGATTAAAAATTTCACAAAGCAAGGATATATTCCCTAAAGCAAGATGGAATGGGAATTTTCTCTCTCGTTGAGATGGAGTGATGTTGGACATCACATATGCATTCTCTTCTTCATGTGTTAAGCACTTGACCAAGACTAATAACCATAAGTCTAAGTAAAGGCTTTGGAAAGAGAATGGTGGAGGATTGGGTAAGCATCTGTAGTTTCCTTTAGGATAAAGCATCCAAGAAAGGAAAGGTACTAACACTCTTTGAGGATCGGACAGGTATCCAAGATAAGTGTGGTCAAAGAGGATCAATATTTTGAGGATTAGAAGTTAAAAATCCAAGATAAGAATAGTCCTAAAAGGACATATCTCGTGAACATCTAGATGGGGTATGTGCCCTGTAGAGGTAGTACGGTATCAAACGTAAAGCCTCCCAGCATAATTCTCTTGAATGAAGTGGTGCTTGTCCAATTAGGCCTCAAAGATAGTGTTGGTCATAATGTTGATGCTTACAATTGTTTTATCAATCTGACTCTTCTTATGAGAACTCTTCGGTTTGAGAAAGATGTTATATTGGTTGTACAATTATGATTGTTTCCCTAGTTAATGTTGAAGTTTCTACGTTTACTTAATTTAGAAACCCTTCATGCACCTTTTCTGATTTATTCCTACCTACTTGTTATTTTTCTTTAACAAGTTATTTACAAAGTAAACACTGAAAATAAACACCAGTGCATGCTCAACATATTACAGATCAGCAACTAAAAGGAACAAGAACAAACACACCACATGACACCATTATTTTTGGACCAATGTCCCAGGAAAAACCCAATGCGGGAAAATCGGTGCCGCTATCCAAGGGTTTTCTTATTAAGCAATATCATAGTACAATCTAGGTGTCGTAACTAGCCTTCCCATCAAAGAATTTCCTTAGCAGCTATACCTCACAGTTTGAGAGAAATCTCCTAGCTGAAACCCCAGAAAACGCTTATGGCAGCTCCTCAGCACAAAACTGCTCCTACAACCCCAGCGTCTACCCAATCTCGACTGTGTCAGCCCCTCTCTGTCTCAAAATGTCCCTGTGTCAGCCTTTCTTGGCCTGCGTCAGCCCCAGGAGGCCCTGCATCAACTCTGGGAGCCTTTGCATCAGCTTCTCTGGCCCCTCTGGTGCTCTGCGCAGCACTTGGCTGCCTCTATGTGGCCCTGCATGAGCCCTTGCTGGCTCTGCGTCACCCTCCTTGGCTGCTACGCTACTCTCTCGACACAATCTGTCTCTTATGTTTCTCTGTACTCAATGCCCCTCAGCTGCTCTCCCAATCACTGATTCTATCTCTCTTAGCAACCCCGCTCTAGAGAATAGAATGACTGATCATCTTTAGTGTGTTCTCCAAGTGACCCTCAAGCCCCTTCTTATACTTTTCTCATTGACATATCAAAGGCCGAGATTAAGTCCCTAATCAATGGCTAAGATTAGATCTAGCTTGATCCATGTCTTTTGGTCCACTCTAACACAGATTCATATTAATACACATTAATATTTTATTTTCCCTAAGTTTAGACTTAGGGACTCCATTAAAAATATTAATTATTCTAATATCTCCTGATCTATTTAGAATCTACCCAAACCCTTTCTGGGTATTGGAGATCTCATGTGCCCCAACCTCTCCACCAAATTTCGTGGCTAGAGCACATCCGATGCTACCCCAAATCAACACTCCCTCTTAGCGAGGATTGTGCTCTAGCAATAATCCTCACTGAGTATTACTCTGATCATCCGGCATCGATACCTGTGTTGATACTAGGCTTTCATGCCCATCATCCTCTGCACTGCTGCCTCCTGTACTGCTACCCATGGTTCTGCCACTGCCACTGCTACATCTTTACGACAGCTCCCTCTGCCTCCATGCTGCCACTGGTCCTTTCTCCCAACACTGCATCTGCACTGCACCTCCTCTCATCATGTGGCATCATGCTGCCCGCTGTTGCAGTGCAACTCAATTACTGAAAGGTGAGTAACTGATCCTCCAACTGACCTCCTTGTTGAGCTAGAAACACCCACTGATGTTGAAGCTCCCTCTGCCACTAACAAGTGCTCCCTCTCTGACCTTTGCGTTGCTGCAACAACTCCCTACATCTCGCATCGTTGCACACCTCTCTGTGCCTTCCTGCACTGGTGCAACACTCCTATGCCTCTCACACTACTACAACCTACTAGCTCTGCGCTGTCTCGGGACTCTTGCACTGTAGCTCTCTCTGTCGCTCCATCCGCATCCGTCTCTACCCACCCAGCCAGTCTTGCTACTCCTTGTCGGGGCTCCTGTAGCAAGGTCTAATCCAAGATGTTGGATACCTTGAGAATCCTACCCCTCATCGTCTGTAGTCCATCTGACTACAGCTTGATGTCTCCCCACTTCCGCTCAAATGGTGCATGTGCACTCATGGCACAGTCATTGTCTGTCAAAACTTCCTTCTCTGCCCGTGATTGCGCTACCTTAGTCTTGGAAAACTTTCCCTTACTCTTCTTCCTTGGGCAATGGGTCGCATAATGACCCATCTCCCCACAGTGGAAGCACTTGATCTTGGAGAGATCTTTCTTCTTTCGCTTCTCCTGCTTTCCCTCAAATGCTAGGGCCACATCTTCCTCCTCTTGTTTGACCTTGATCCCTTTACTGCTGCTACCTATCTTCGACTGTCGTTTAATCTCTTCTTGGCGAAGAGTTGCCCACATCTCGTCCCAAGGTAGGAGAGTCCCTCTGCCCAGGATGCTCTGGACATACACTTCCCACTCTTCTGAGACAGCATTCAAGGTTGTCCTCACCATAAGCTCCTGATCCGGTGTCGCTCCTATAGCATTCAACTGGTCTCAGATCTCATTCAGTCCTCCGAGGAAGGTGTCAATCGATTGACCCTTCTTCATCTGATACGACCTCATTTGGTTCTCGAGCAACATTCTTCTCTGCACAAAAATATGCTGGTACAGGTTCTTGAGAGCCTCCCACATCTCAACTACCGTTTCCTTCTCGGCTATATGTGGTACCACATGATCCTTGACTCAGTCAAGGATAATGCACTTGGCCCTCGCCATCACCTCTTCGTACTTGTCATTATCATTGGGGTCGACTAGGATAGCTATAACCTTCAAGGCGAATATTTTGACATGATTCCTGTCAAGCACTGATAAGATTCTTCTGTGTGGCTCTGCGTCACACTTCCTTGGCTTCTGCACTGCTAGAAACAGCCTTTGTCACCTCGCGATAGCTGTTTTCTGTTGTTATTGCTTCACTCAACTGATGTCTTTTAATCCTCCTGTGATCTACAATCATGCTTCGATACCATGTTGAAGTTTCTAAGTTTAAATAAATTTAGAAACCCTTCATGCACCTTTTCTGATTTATTCCTACCTACTTGTTATTTTTCTTTAAAAAGTTATTTACAAATTAAATACTGAAAATAAACACCAGTGCATGCTCAACATATTACAGATCAGCAACAGAAAGAAACAAGAACAAAAACACCACATGACACCATTATTTTTGGACCAATGTCCCCGGAAAAACCCAATGCGGGAAAACCGGTGCAACTATCTGAGGGTTTTCTTATTAAGCAATATCAGAGTACAATCTGGGTGTTGTAACTGGCCTACCCAACAGAGAATTTCCTTAGCATCTATACCTCACAGTTTGAGAGAAATCTCCTGGCCGAAACCCCAAAAAACCCCTCTGGCAGCCCCTCAACACAAAACTGCTCCTACAACCCCAGCGTCTGCCCAATCTGGACTACGTCAGCCCCTCTCTGTCTCACGTTGGCCCTGCGTCAGCCTTTCTTGGCCTGCGTCAACCCAAGAGGCCCTACGTCAGCTCTGGGAGCCTCTGCATCAGCTTCTCTGGCCCATCTGGTGCTCTGCACAGCACTTGGCTGCCTCTGCGTGGCCCTGTGTGAGCCCTTGCTGGCTCTACATCACCCTCCTTGTCTGTTGTGCTGCTCTCCCAACACAATCTCTGCCTTCTCTGTTTCTCTGTACTCAATGCCCCTCAGTTGCTCTCCCGATCACTGATTCTATCTCTCTTAGCAACCCCGCTCTAGAGAATAGAATGACTAATCATCTCTGGTGTGTTCTCCAAGTGACCCTCAAGCCCCTTCCTATACTTTTATTGCTGACATATCAACAGCCGAGACTAAGTCCCTAATCAACGGCTAAGATTAGATCTAGCTTGATCCATGTCTTTTGGTCCACTCTAACACAGATTCATATTAATACACATTAATATTTTATTTTCTACAACTTTAGGGACTCCATTAAAATTATTAATTATTTTAATATCCCCTGATCTGTTTAGAATCTGCCCAAACCCTTTCTAGGTATTGGAGATCTCATGTGCCCCAACCTCTCCACCAAATTTCGTGGCTAGAGCACATCTGATGCTACCGCAAATCAACAGTTATGAGGGAGCATTGGAAATGTAACTAGTTTTGGTCTTCATAATTGTCATTATACTCATTGCAACATGTATCTTATGTGACAAACAAAATAAGAAAAGAAAAAGTTATTATTTTAAAACATGGGTTTCACGCTCTTTATTGATGGACTTCTAGGTTAAAGCATGTTCTTTGTGCTTCTAGGGTTTGTTAGGTCATAGGATATATTGTCATGAGTCAAGAGAGTCAACAACATGATTATAAGACCCTTCCGGGCAAAATGTACCTTACAAAAGAATTTATTGTGTCTAGAAAGTTCTGGACACCCCCAAAGTACAAGTCGTCCTAAAGGAGGGAAAATGAGTAGATTCGACCTCATTTGGCACTCACTCACTCTCACATGTTCGATCTCAATAAAGGAAGTTCGATTTGTATTTATGAAACAAGAAGACAAGAAGAGTGAAGGTCTATTAGAAGAAAATAAGGAAGAAAACTTGTTTTTGGGCTCTATCTTTCTCATACGTGCAAATAATTAGGGTTTCTATAGCGTTCAAGGCCGAAATTGCATGTCCGAGTTGCAGTAGGACGAGTTTTAGTATCGAGTTGCAGTAGGACGAGTTTTAGTATCAAGTTGCAGGAAAAGGAAAAACTCTATTTTGACTTCGTTGACCTTGGGAAGATCTATCTTGCTCAAAGAAGGATCTCTTGAAGAAGTTGAATTAGGGTTTCTATAGCAACTATAGGGTCGAAGTTGTTGGACAAAGTTGTAGGGTTGAAGCTGTGGTTGAAGTTGCAGATTGATGCAAAATTGAGTTGTGTTGATCTGATTCTATTGGAAGGGCTAACTTGGTATTTGGAGGAGGACTTGGTCTAGGATTTGGGTCTTTGTTGTCTCATTTGAGGCAGATTCTATAAGAAGAGATGAGTTTTTATGGGTTTCCCCCTTGGAGGGATTTTTCCCTAGTTTGGAGCCTAATATCTATGTCCATTGTCTTTACTGTTTTGATCTTGACGTTTGTTTGATGAAAAGATCTAATAAAGAAACTCAAGAAGATAAGTAAAGTTCACAAGCAAGTATTAAGGTATAAGGAAAATATGAATTGATAGTTGCCACATTGCATTGTCCAACAGGAGCAGTGTGAATTCCAAAGGGAGCCACAAGCATTTCTTGTTTTGCCAGTGCATAAAGTAGGCAGGTTTTGCGATTTGCACTTAAGAGGCCGAATTTATTTTGCAAAGCAAACTTGGGTTTCTAGATTGATTTGCCAGTGGGGAAAATTGTATGCTAGAGTTTTTCCAGTAAAAGGCAGGCAGTTGTTGTATTTCTCAATTTCGCTAAAAATTTAATAATAATATATAAACCCTCATCTGTAACATTGAGGTTTTTCAAGGGACTATTGTCCAAAATCTTGGTGTCAATTATTTATCAGTTCCTGTATTTATTTGTGAAAATTACAGTAGTTAATTAATCGTTATTTGTCGAATTAATTTTTGAAGACAAATAAATTGCTTAAGTTAGAAGATCAAATTTCAAGTTACTGCAATTAAGGAAATTTCATAGCGGCAAACCGTGTGACAACCAACCAACTAAGCTCACCTTCTGTGAATTCTCTCATAAGACTCAACACTTAATCATGGTTATAAATGTATTGGTTATTTGTTTGTACTCTACAACAACATCCTGCACCCACGGCAACTCCGCGATGTCCTCCAAAATCACGTCTATGCAATGGGTAGCACATGGGCTCTAAAAAATGGTAGAGTATTTTTTGGTTAGAATTCTTCCAACTTCCACATAATTTGCAACGCTGTTCGCGATTACTTGGACAACAGTTTTGACCCTAACTTCCTCCACAACCTCTGACCACATTGAAAAATTGGGATTTGCATCCTTTATATGTGAAGATGCATCAATGGAATTTAGGAACATGGTTCCTTTTGAGCAAGTAACAATAAAGTTGATGATTATTCTACTCCTCTAATCTATCCGATTATTCTACTCCTCTGATCTATCCACCCATCTAACATAACTGTGCACCCAATGGTCTTCCATGAGTTTTTAATGCTCTTCAACTGTGCCTTGACACATTCATGCTCCTTATTAAGGTCTTTCTCCCTAAGTGAATTATAAGAAGGTGGTTTGTAGCCAGGGCCAGCACATGCAATTACATCTACCATGGGCTAAAAGAAAGGTGACAATGCATAGTTAAATGGGAGGTTATCATAATAACAAAAACTTCTCACAGCCATATCTGCCTCCTTTTTTTAGTTAAAATTTCCAAGCTTGGTTGAGATCTTGAACCAGTGCGAGGAAGGAAGAAAGGAGAGGTTATATGAGATGCATTTCCTGCAAGATCTCAACATGTTGACCTTGTATTTGAAATCCACCCAATGTTGCAGCTTCACGCTTCACTATCTCTCTTAGCATTTTGTTCCTAAATGGCATCCAAATTAGCTTGTATTTTGGTGGTGACTTTTGGGGGGCAATGATCACAAATTGTTGGATGTTTACCCTCTATTCTAGCCAAGTGGTATTTCAATCTGTTTATGCCCCCGAACACCATAGTGGGACAAAAATTGCATTTGACTCTCGCGTCAAAACCAAGAATTTCATAGGTACCATATTCCCATGCTTCATCAAGAGGCCTTCTAGACTTTGATTTAGGAGCCATGGAATTTATGGATCGGGATTAAAATCTGATTTCAAAAAGAAAAAATTTATTTGAAAAATCAATATAAATTTCTTTAATCGTTGAGGCCTTCAACAAGAAATGCACCAAAAAAAAGTACCCACAAATCCTTGTTACAACCGTAGTGTGGTTGCTGCAACCACACTTTGGTTGTTACAGGCCTTTGCAAGCCTATCTCAAGGTCGCAGAGGCATGCAATAGGCCCTCTATCGGGACAAGGGGCCTATTGCAGGCCTCTACGACCCTGAGACAAGCTCGATGGAGCTTGTATGAGCCACAATGTGGCTACGACAGCCACACTATGGCTATTACAAGTCCCCTCGGGCCTGTGTTATAGCTATAGAGGCCTGCAACAGACCTTCTACCTAGACAAGGGGCCGATAACCTCCACAACTGCACTAAAATTATTACAGGCCCTCGCAAACCTGGCATAGGGCTACGGAAGCCTGCACCTGTTGCAGGCTTCCATGGCCCTGAGACAGGCCCCCGCTAAAGCCTACAACACTATGGTTGTTACAAGCCCCTGCAAGCTTGCCTGGAGGTCATGGAACCCTAAAACAGGGTTTTGTTGCCCTGAGATGAGCCCGTAAGGCCCTATAATAGCCTCGTTCCATTAACAAATTTAAATATATATATATATATATGAAACAAAGGGATCGATTGATGCTTACCTAAAGGCTCCTTGTTGTCAGATCGTGAATGTTGGATGTTGGATTTTAAAGGCTAGATGTTGGAGTGAAGTGAGTAAGCAAGAAAATTGGCCTGCTTTAACAAGAAAAACGGCAAGAAGGACAGCCAAGTATCTCTGAATATGGTTGAGTCTGTCTGAGTATGTATCAGTCTACCAAGTCTGTCTGAGTGGCAAGTATGGCCGAGTCGCTTCTTTCATAGCAGACTCGGCCATACTCGACCCACCTGATGAGTACTCACCAAGTCATGGTATATTGATCT
>APFE030370139.1:0-53360 GCA_000404065.3 Pinus taeda
TTTTTTAAACACCTTTTAAAAATAATAATAATAATTTTTTACCCCCGCATCGCCCGAATACCCATGGTGGCACGGTCCTGGGTGGAGGGTTGCGCTACCATGGGCGAGAGGCAATTCTGGGAATCACCTCTCCGCCCATGGTAGCGGGACCCTTCACCCCGGGCCGCACCACCACCGGCAGCCAGGGGGCAGAGAATCGCCTCTCTACCCCCCAACTGCCCGTGGTGGCACGACTTTAGGCGAAGGGCCTGCGAGAATCACCTCTCCTCCCCTGGCCGCCCCTGGTGGCGTGGCCCTGGGTGGAGGGTCTGTGGGAATCGCCTCTCCCCCGGGCTGCCTGTGGTGGTGCGGCCCATGGGCAGGGGGGTCTAACATGCAAGACCCTCCTCCCAGGCGCACCCACACGAGCGGCCCTGTGCGCAGAAGTAATTTTTTTTTTGGTTAAATTTAAAAAAATTGTTTAAAAAGATAATATATATTATATATATATATATAATTATTAATTATATATATATTATATCTATATATATTATATATAGTTTAAAGAAATTTGTTTTAACTTTTTTTTTTAATAATAAAAAGATGCTTAAAAAAATATTTCAAAATTTTAAATTTTAAATTTTGTTTTAAAATAAAAGGCTAGGCTTAATAAAATTTATTAAAAAAAAAATTCAAATACATTATTTTTTTAAAACTTTAAATGTTTTTTTTTTCTTATTAAATATATATTATATATACATTATATTATGTATAATTTTTATATTTTCAGTTTACTTTTATAATTTTGAGTTATCGCGTTTTTGTTTTTTTAAATTTTTTAACTTAATTTTACTATTTTTTAATTCTTTTTTGTTAATTTTCTATGTTTTTTTTTTAATCTAGTTTGTTTTTATTTTATTTTTATTTTTATTTTTTTTTTTATTTTTTTTAATCCAAATTCTTTACGGTATATATATATAATATATTATATTATATATTATATAATATATATATATATTATTAATCAATAAAAAAAATAAAAATAAAACAACTAGAAAATTCATTAAGTAATCATAATTTCAAAAAAAATTAGACATAATAAATATTAAAGTGTGAAAAATAAGCCCTCTAAAAAAATGGTATGTTGCATCAACACGTTTCAAAATCAGCATGGAAATCACTAACATTTAGAAACAAATATTTATATTTGATACAAAAGAAAATTTAAAGTGTCAAAAATATGCTTTGAAAAAAAGAAGTGTATTCTACATCACCACTTTTCAAAATTGGGTCACGTGTTTACTACCCCTACGAAATGAGTAATCATACCGGTTATTTAAAGTGCCAAAAACTATGCTCTAAAAAAAATATGTGTGTTCTGCATCGCCCCTTTTCAAAATTGGATCACTTTTTTTCTATCTCTACAAAACGGGTAACAGTATCAGTTTCTAGTGATCTGCCAAGGTTAAATAGTTTGGATAGATTTTTATTCTTTATCTATCAACATAAAATTTAAAACATGAATGAGTGAAGATTAAGTTGTTTAACCATCATGGATTGTGGCATTTCTAATAAGCTACACACAACCTTATTTTGCATAGTAAAGTAAAAATTAATGGCATTTGAACTTGCACACTTTCATGATTTGTTTTATTTCTTTTTTGGGGTTCATATTTTTTATATTTTGATCTTTTTTCTCTTTGTTTTTGTCCTTTGATTAATCTTTTAGGACATACCCTCTTTACATTTTTTAATTTTTTAATATGGAAAACATTTTGTAGAAAGCAAAAGTATGTACTATATTACAAGACTAACCATAGCCAACTCAAAATTATGAATCCTACTATTATAGGACCCTAACAGGGTCGGGCATCTGCCCTCTTTGAAAATCTGCCAATATGGTAGAAACTCACATTTTTCTATACTCCCCGTTCACCCTCTCTGTCTGTGGGGGAAGTTACCTCTCTACTCTTGATCAATGGCACGTCGAACAGGGCATCTATTTTCTCCTGCATTTAGAGCTGGGCTGTTTGCCACCTTCCACACAGATCTATTCCCCTGTATATTTTTTGGGGTCTTTGGTGTTGCCATAATGCTTATATCTTCATGAACATTGTCTCGGACCTACACGCTACCTCCCTCAGTATTGTCGGATATCTTTCGAAGATTGGTCTTGTCATCCCCAAATGCTTCAGGGGTTGTTGGGCTTATAAGCCCCTTGATCACTCACAACCTATTGCATTTTTTTATGGTGCCTCTGCTGGTGGAGTTTGTGAATGCGACGCTATCATCTCTCTTTCCCCTTCCTGACACTACTTCTATTAGAACAACGGTACAATAAACAACATGTGGGTTGAGATGTTGGCCCTTTGGGGTACACTTCATTGTGATCTATGGCTAGAAGTGGACGAGATTGTCATTGCAGGAGACTCTAAAGTGACTATAGACTGGGCCATGGGATCCCTCTCTCTCTCTGTCCCATCACTTTAGCACTGGCTGGAGAAAATTTCTACAATAAAGGCTTGTTTTCTCTCTGCCACTTCTGTCATATTTTCAGAGAGAAAAATATGATGGTAGATCACCTCTCCAAGCGAGGGTTCCAAGACAGTTCCATTACGAATGCAAGGATTTGGGCACCATCATTGGATTTGGTATCTTCTCCTTTTCCGGAGTATGCCTTGTCTTCTCCTTGGGTTGTTGGATCTACTCTGGTTTGTTTTGTATCAATTTTCTTTGCCACTTTTGTTGATCGAGCATGAGAATTTTTTGGCCCTTTTTTCCACTGAATCTGGGAAGCCCTTTGTCCCACAGTTTTTTACTATAATTCATCCTCATTTTTTGATGAGATTTTTATGCTGACCCTATTGTTGGCATTCATTTTGGCACTAGATGTAAGAGATTTTGTCTTTAATAAAAGTCATGTGAAAACAATGCTACCTATAGATATGAATTTGTCGAAGGTATCACATCCATGTTTGTTTTTTGACTTTATGTGAAACTAAATTGATAGAAAGATATAACCTATATGTGCCTAAAGTTTTGTCTAATCTATTAAAGGGCATACATTGAAAAAAATCAAGGTGCAAATGACCCTTTTTGTTCCCTTTGGGTTTATGGGTTTAGTAGATATAGATATAGGGTTTATGATGGATATATATCAACGTACATATTTAATTCACTTCCACACACATGAATACACAGCGTTAGATTGATTACTCAACCCCAGAGGCTTGTAGAGCACTCAACAAAAATGTGAAAACAATAGTTGCAGATGTAGTTTCAACTTTCAAGGTAGAGGCCCATGTATTGGAAGAAAGCATTACAAAGCCTTTGGATCCAGTGCAAAACTGAATGTTGAATTCTCTTCCATCTTACTAGGGTATTAGAATCGCTTCTTTTCCTCCTAAAAAATGTGATATTCATGAGTAAAATGTAGGAAAAGAGCCCAAATGTGAAGGATAACAAATCTCGATTTAATATGTAAAACCTTCCTACTAATATATGAATGCTTTGTTTTTTTTTCTTTTGGAAAAAAATGTGAAGGATAACAAATTTGCTTAGATTCCTATAGACACCAAGTCTTGGAATAAGCAAAAATGAGGTTCTCACTAATTTCAGTTAGATAGATTCTTCAAAATGTGATGTAGAGCATCCACTCGTGGCCCTTATTGTTTCCACACCACCATAGCTTTTTCTGTTGCCAAGCTACCTTACTAACATACCACTGAGGAATTGTAAGAAGCATCCCCCTCTACCACTGATATGCGGTTGCATCCTTGCGTGTAATTTTTCTTCCCAAAAATAGTTGTGAATCACGTGCCCCACAAGTCAGGCTTATCGTCAAAATATTGAGTGGATGCCACATGTTCCAGAATTTATAACACCTAAATGTTAAATGGGTTTATCGTGGTGATACTTTATTTAACACTTTTTTGTTTAATATAAAATAATAGTAAATTATGTGAAATAAATCATGAGAATAAATTATTTGATCATGTAGATCAACCAAGTGCACTCATAACTAGAATTATTGTTTAAAAAATCTATGTTGCATGCATTAGCTAGTCTTTCTTAGAAATTTGAATATCAAAATGTTTAACCGTGTCCATTTAAATATATTTAACAAATATAGCTCAACATTTTGTTTTTTCTTATTAGTCTCCTTTCCACCTTACCTATTTTAACTCCAACCATTAAAAAAAAAACACTCAACAACCACCAACTAATGCTTCTTCCTCATTTATTATGGGCTAGACAAAGATAATGATCGACCTACGTATCAATTTGAAAGGTTAATTCTATTTATTTTTTCCATCAAAATTCAATATAAATTATTCTTTTGATTTGAAAATGAAAGATAATTTAAAAGTTTGTGCATATCTCACATATCACGCCTTTCATTATGTAATTTTATCTACAAGCTAGAACTGTACTTACTCTCAAAGGAGTACATATATATAAGACTAGTTCACTAGTATTACAATTTTTATCACAATCATATGTGGGGAATTTAATAGGACCATTTACTTATAGTCCATGTATAAATCACATGGAGGGAATTCAACCACTTATTTTTTCATCTCTTCGACATCATTCGTTAGATACAATAATATTGTTTTTCTTTCTTATAGGGTAATTGGTCCATAATACTTTTTTATGCATATCATTGGAATGTCCAATTAAAAAAAGAGCAAACAAACAAATCCCAACTATTTAAAACCTCCAACATCACAATTTCTCATAAAAGTAAATATAACTTAGAAGAATATTTGGCCATAAGAATTAAAAGTTCAATGATTAATACACATGTGCAGCATGTTAACTAATCCTCAAGGATTTTGTAAATTATTTATATTGTATCATAGTTAGTTGATTCATGTATTTCTAGTTATGGAGAAGTTATTCAAACGTAATTGTCTCCCTCTCATTTTAGATTGTATAAATACCTCTTCTTTGATCAATAAGACATGTATAATTTCATCAATTTGATTATGGAGTTATCCAACACTTTTTAGTAGTCGTATCAAAGTCTGAGGTTTCGTAGAGTGCAACACAGGAAGTGATTCATTATTCTAAAGGACTAGAACATGCATGGTTTGAACTCCATTATCATAGTAGAAGATCCTGCTATGGACACATCAGAGGCGAGGTGGATGAGTTGTGGACCCTGATGAAGGCCCTCAAACCCACTGCGAGTGTTGGAGTCTAGAGAACGTTGTGAGGCCATCAACATTCTATTTGACGTACCAAAGGTTTGTGATGCGATAGTTGGCGTCTAGTTCGGTCTATTTTTGGGTGATAATTGGGTTGTTGTTATTGTCAAGAGGAAGGGGAGCAATGTCAGATGATGATCAAAAGTTCGAGTCCAAGGTCGATGAAGGATCCTTACACATATGCATTCTGATTTGTGAATGGGACTGTTAAATTCTAGAGTGTTATGATGACCAATTACATTCGAGTTACCATGTGGTATCAATACTACAAAGATTTTGTAGTGAAAATGAGAGAAGCCATCGCTTGAAGAGGCATCAACATTGATTAGCGGGCCATCACATGAAGAGCCAACAATGCTAGATTGGAATTCATGAAGTTCGATGCATGCGAAGTAGTGTTTCAAAGTTTTATTGGGGCTGCTGTGTGGAGCACATTCCTACGCAACAATAAACAAACTCCCAACATACAAGGGTTTTATGACTGTGTAAGACTGGGAAAGTGTTGAGAGAGGGAATTGAATGGAATGGATGCAACATATCTTATCTCATTGAAGCATGAACAGGTGAAAGATGGTCAATTGAGACTAAAGCTTAAGGTATTTCTCGAAAATTTAAGATTTTAACCAAGGATTTGAGATTTTTTTATAGAAAATTGGAGATATTTGTTGTTTTGTTTCTATTATGGTGGTTTTCAAGGGAGATAAGAGAGTGATTTCCATGGCACAACATATAATTTTTGACCTATTTTTTGAGTAAAGAAACATTTTTTTTTAATTGAACTATTTAAGCAAGAATTTAAGGATTGTTGAATACAAGAATTTTCTACATAAATTAATAAAGGAGAAAATTGGATTTTTTTTTTTTACTGTATTTTTTTGCAAACATGAATTCATTGGTACCCTTAGTTGGAATTGTCCTTTCTGGAAAGGAAAATTATCAAGAGTGGTATAGAAAAGTAAAAAATACACTTGTTTTTGATGATCTATGGGAAGGAATTTGTGAAGGAAAAGGAGGTAATGCACCAGAGCAACCTAAATAGAAAAAACAACTAGCGATTTGGTACAGTAAGGATAAAAAGGATTATGCGTTGAATTATGCTTTGATGGCAAAAGAGGTACGCAGATATATTATTCAAAGTAAAATAACATATGAAGAATTAACAAAATTAAAAGAGCTTTATTATTCACATTCAGAATTGGAAATCGTTCAATTACTATTGAAGTTGTTTAATTTGGAGATGAAATATAATGATCCTTTGAAAAAGGTGTCTAAAAGTAATGCTATCAACCATGAAATTGAATCTACCGGTGTTAAGGTTGATTTACAACTTACTACCTTTATAAAAGCTCTCTACCCTGGTCTTTCACACCACGTGGAATTTGTCCAAGCTAGTGGACAATTAAAAGAATTAGACTTTGATAAATTAGTAGGTAAAATTGTTGAAAGAGAGAAGACCTTTGGAAAGAAAGAGCCTCTTCCCAATCCCAACGTTGAGACTTTGTGTCTAGCACAAAAAGAAAAAAAGTCTCAAGAAGTGTCTGCCAGAAGTAATAAGAATGGTAGAGGTTGTGGTAGGAGAAATTATAGAGGCATGGAGGCAAAAATAATCAAGGAGACAAACAAAAAAAATGATAGAAAAGAAAGGAGTTTTAATGAAAAACCAACTATCAAATGCTTTGGATGTGGTAAAATTGGTCACACTACTATTAATTGTAGAATGCCTTGGGAGAAAGTCAGTGAAAGGAGAGAACAAATGAATGAAAAGAAAGACCACCCACCTCCAAATAAAGGAAAATCATCTGAGAATGCACATTGTGTTGTTGCACATTGTAATTTCAATATCGTTGATGTCTTTAGTACTTCATTTTCTTCATGGCATGACAAATGGATATTAGACACATGTACCACTTGTCATATGACCTTTAGGAGAGATTTGTTTGAAAAATTCAGTGATAACATTGATGGACTAGTTTATTTTGCTGATAAATCTCAAACTTAACCTTCAGGGATTAGATATATCCAATTAAAGATGCCAAGAATTGCATATTATATTCTACAAGTTGTTCTTTAAATTCCACAATTTCAGAAGAATTTATTATCTGTTATACAGATTAGACAACATGGGCATTCAACACATATGTTTGATGGTATAATAGATCTATTCGAAGAGCATCCGATAATGAAACTGTTATGACTAGAGTGGAAGAAGACAAACTCTTAAAATTGAAAGGTATGTCTTCCATTGCATTGGATGCTACTCATTCGATTCAACAAAATGATGCTTTTTCTTCAAGTTTATTATGGCATGCTTGTTTTGGTCATATAAATTATGACATTATAAGAATTATGAGACAATAGGGTATTAAGGGGATTCCAACAATTCCAAGACAGATTACACCATATAATTCTTCTATTTTGGGGAATCATTGTAAACAGCCTTTTCAAAGTTTTATTTCTAGAGCATCAAGAAAATTAGGTCTCATACATTCAGATTTATGTGGACATATGCTTGTTGCAACTGATAATGGTAATAAATATATGATGGCATTTATTGATGATTATTCAAGGATGTGTTGGGTCTATCTTCTGAAAGAAAATTCACGAGTTTTTTATGTGTTTAAAAAATTTCATCCCTTGATTACAAGTGAAACTCAACTTAAAATAGGCACTCTAAGAACTAATAATGGTGGTGAGTATACTTCACATGCTTTTGAAATTTATTTGAAAGAGAATGGAATCAAACACTAAACAACAATTCCTTATAATCTACTACAAAATGGTGTTGCAGAACGAATGAACAGAAAATTTGTTAGAAAACTATTAACAGAACAATAAAATACACAAAATATTGCAGAAACACAAATACATTTATGCATAAAACAAGAGAGACACATATATATGTGGTTCACCCAATTTGGGCTATGTCCACATAGAAACAACTAGTCCTTCCTTTTATATTATCTAGTAAAATGAAGGGATACAACCTACAACAAATACATTGTAATTTCCTCTTCCCTCTCACACAACCTCCTCCTCCTCCTCTTTCTCTCTCTCTCTCGCTTAGAAAAATCATCCACATCTGCAATACAATTCCTTCATATAAATCGAGGGGGTGTCTTCTAGGGAAAAAAAACCCTAAATTAACATAACTTCTACCATCAGATCATTCGCCTAATGAACGACCTAGATTGACTATGAAATTACAATATTTTACAAGGAAAATTTTCATCTAATTTTAGCTTCAGGGGTGCTTCCCCCGAACCCTTGCCAAGGGGGGCTCATAAAAGTCATCGTCACCCCCCCTGGACCCCCCATGATGATGATTAAATGAGTGGCATTGCCACCTCGATAGGAACAGGGATCCAATGCGACTGAAACAAAAATATCTGAAGAATCAAGAAGATAATTAGGCTTCACACCCAACAACATTACTTAATATGGTTAGATAAATATTGTTCTTTAAGAATTTAAAGTTGATGTTTTGGGGAAAAGTGGTACTTTGTGCAACTTATATTACAAACCATTGTTGTTGTTGTTGTCATCAATAATAAAACTCCATATGAAACATGGTATAATTGTCTTCCTATTGTTCAGAATTTCAGAGTTTTTGGTTCTCAATGTTATGCTTTGATTTCTAAGAAACAAAGAAACAAGTTGAGTGCAAGAAGCAAACAATGCCTATTTTGGGGATATTCCAATACTTCTAAGGCATATAGGTCATATGTTGAAGAAAATAAGAAGTTTTTTTTATCAAGAGATGTAGTTGTTCTTGAATCAAATAAAGATACATCCACTCTTGATATAAAACTCAATCATTTAGAAAAAATTATGTTCAAGAAATTTTATTATGAATCTGATAATAATCTTCCACATCCTGAAGGGGGGTTCCAATTCCAGATCAGTCTGTGGATTTTCCTTCAACAAATTTACCTCTCAATGATGATAATGGTTCTTCTAAAGAAAAATTGGATGATAGAAGTGTTTCTATAGGGACAAAAAATAGTTGTGTTCCAGAAGAATTTGCTCCATAAGATGGACAACCACTTCCACAAGTTGAACAGCCACTACGAAGATCAACTCGTATAAGAAGAATTCCAAGAAAATATGATGATTTTGAAACATGAAGTTCTTCAGGTAACTACTCTCATGATTCTTAATATAATTTCTCTGATGATAGTGAGCCTACTTGTTTTGAAGATTTTGTTAGATGTAATGAATGGAAAAATGTAATGCAAAAGGAATATGATGCACTCATTAAAAATGGTACTTGGAGGTTGGTGGATCCTCCTGATGGCATCAAGCCCATTGGTTGCAAGTGGGTTTATAAAATTTAGTATAAAGTTGATGGTTCACTTGATCAACACAAGACACGACTTGTAGCAAAAGGATATGCACAAAAAGAGGGTGTTGACTATACAGATACATTTGCTCCTATAACTAAATGGGGCACTATTAGAACCTTATTTGCTATTGTAGCACATATATGATGGAAAATTCATCATATGGATGTAAAAACAACATTCCTAAATAGAGATTTGAAGGAAGATGCTTACATGTTTCAACCATAGGGTTTTCTCTATCAAAGGTAAGGAACAAAAGGTATGCAAATTAGTGAAGTCCTTATATAGTTTGAAACAAGCACCTGGTGCATGGTATAAAAAACTAACCAATCATATTCTTAAGTTGAATTATAAGCATTTTGACCTAGATGATGCAACTCTTTTTGTTAAGAAGGCTGGAAGATAAGTTGTATATCTAGTTGTCTATGTTGATGATTCGATGGATACAAGGAACAATGATGACTATATATCTTTTGTTAAGAAGGAACTGCAAAAGGTTTTTGATATGAAAGATTTGGGTTTACTTAATTATTATCTAAGGATTGAAGTTGATCAAAAACCTCAACATATTTTTCTCTCTCAAAGGAAATATGTTGGAAATTCTTTGAATATATTTGGAATGATGGATTATAATGATGTTGCTACTCGAATGGAGCAAAATCTAAAACTTACTTCAAATGAAGGAAATCCATTCGAAGATTCAATAAGGCACAGGCAACTTGTTGGAAGTTTGATTTATCTCTCACTACTCATCCTAACATAATTCTTTTTGTAAGGATACATTCCATATTTATGCATCAACCTTGTGAAGGTCATTGGGTAGCAGCAAAAAGAGTGCTCAAATATCTTAAAGGGACTCAAACATATGGCATCAAATATTCCAAAGTTTCATACTTCCATCTCAATAGCTATTCAAACGCTGATTTTGATGGTGATAAAGAGAATGGGACGTCTATTTCTAGTTATTTGATGACACTTAGACTAGTTGCTATCAATTGGAGATCACGAAAGAAATTTGTTCCGGCTTATTCTACCACTGAAACTGAATATGTTGCAACAACTCAAGCTACAAAAGAAATCATTTGGCTTCAAAAAGTACTTGAAGACTTGCACGAGAAACAAATGACTTCAACACCTCTTCTTATTGATAATAATTTTTCAATTCAATTGGCCAAGAATCCTAAATTTCATGATCAAATCAAGCATATCAACACCAAATATCATTTGTTTCAATATCATGTTGAGGCCAAAACAATTCATATGACACATTGTCTGACTTTAGAGCAGATCGTAGATGTTTTTACCAAAGCAATTGGACATGAAAAGTTTGAAAAGTTCAGACATTTACTCGGCACGTCAGTTATCCCTTCAGATTAACAGGGGAAATATTAACTAATCCTCATGGATTTGTAAATTATTTAGATTAGATCATAGTTATTTAATTCTCCTGTTTCTAGTTAAGAAGAAGTTATTTAGACATAACTATCTACCTCTAATTTCAGATTATACAAATACATCCTTTTTTATCAACAATACATGTAGAATTTCACCAGATTGATTATGGAGTTATCCAGTCTTGTTAAACAAATTATGATGTTGCACACCATCTACAAAAGAACACACACAAAAGAATTGTTACCTTTTTTCAACAGAAATGAATGTTTAAATTGAATATTGTTTTTTCAATATCGAATTTCTTATAATAGGAACCTACATTGAATCAATTTTGATCCCTAATGTTGTTTGTCATGTCTTCATATTAAGTGAGCATAAAGAGGACATATATGCAATATTCATAAATCTAGGCAAGTGAGTAAATATTATATACAAGCAAGTGGAATAGGAAATAAATACAAGCAACTAGTATTGTAGTTGATCTAGAGATCATTGGCCATGATTATTGTAAGGCACCATTATTGAATGTTAGAACAATTGGGTTGGGTGGAGTTTGATTTCGATTGGACCTTTGCTCCTAGCAAAAATTAATACTCTATTAAGTAGCAAAGGTTCACCAGAACAAAACAATTTATCTTTCATTCCCATTAATTTAAAGTAATTTCAAACAAATAATTGATTTAATAGGACGTGAACTTATACAAAGATCATATTGATCAAAAACAGAACAATTCTCAATGTTTAAACTATATTATCTTGAGGGAAATTTGTTTACTTCTTTCTTTTAATTTCCATGGCATTTAAAAATTAAAAAACCTTATAAAAAATTAATTAAGTAAGTATATATTATTATGAAATTTATCATTTAGTAAAAAACTAAAAAAAAAAAAATTCATTTTAAATTTGCAATAATTTTATTATTGCTATTTTTTATTTTACATGGTAATCTTTATATTATTTATTAAAAATAGAGGAAAATAAAATAATATATAAATATGAGAAGAACCTATATATATATATATATATATATATATTATATATTATATATATATATTATATATATATATTATATATATATAGTATATATATATATACACATGGTTGGCTAGACAAAGACGATGGAAAGGAAATAGAGATTATAGAGCTAACCCGATAATGGAGGAGGAAAACTCCAAATACCAAAGATTATGCACATTAAGCTGAAAACCCCAAGTTTTGTGAAATTTGTTGTCTTTTTTCCAGTGAAACTCTTGCCTGGATTGGTTGAATGAATTCATAGATCAGTTGTTGGATCAGTGGATCAGTGGATCTGTTATTAGAGTCATGGATCTATTGATCAGACAATTGCTAGTGGTGCTCGAATGTTAAAAAGCAGGGCATTGTTGAAATTGTTTTGTCACAATGAATAAGCACATTGCATAGACCTACCTTAATGAGAGAAATAATCTCATTGGGTCAAATTATGCCAATTGGAAGTTCAAGTTGCAGACATTGCTCAAGGTTTCTAGTGCGCAGACAATTGAAAATGGAGATGAAGCAAGGTCGATTGCAACTGGAGGTGCCATATCGCATTAGTTCAAGATTGGGAAAAGATGAAAAATAAATTGAAGTTGTTACTGAAGATGTAGGTAAAAGATGGCATAATCCCTCATATCTGAGACTGCAAAACTTCTAATGAGATTTGGGTGACACTCAAGGATTTGTATGAAACAAAAAATACAAATCGTGTGTTGTTTCTAAATAGGAAGATTCTCTCCATTAGAATGTAAGAGAATGAATCTGTTACTCCATTCATCTCACAAATTAAAGAATTGAAAGACAATTTAGGTGACATAGGGGAGAAAGTATCCAACACTAATCTCATCATGATTACCTTAAATGGCATGACAAGGGATTATCAAATTTTCATTACAGGGCTTGCATCAAGGGAGAAAGCTCCCTCCTTTAAAGAATTGACAAGGATTTTGATGCAGGAAGAAGAGAGATGTAAGAATCTAAAGCCTCAAAATGCAGATCTAGCATTGGTGGAAAATAATAATTTGTTCAAAGGGAAAGTAGTAGGAGGACATAAAAGCGGTTGTCCATCTCAGAAAAAGCTATTTTAAGGTATGTCATTTGCCAAAAATGATTTAGGAATTAAGTGTTTTTACTATGGAAAAACAGGTCATATTGATAGAGATTGCTATAACAGAAAGAATGATGAAAACAAACATAGACACAAGAGGCATACAGGGAATTTCGCTGGTGAAGATCTGAATCATGATCTTAAATTATTTGTGTCGGATGTTACTCTTTCTGCTGAAACTGATAAGGTTGGAACTTGGCTTGTGGATTATGGAGCATCTACTCATATGACATGTAATAAACACTGGTATCAAAATTTTAAGGAGACCAATGATGGTGCTAACATCTACCTAGGAGATGACAAAGCATATCAGATTAAAGGTTATGGATATATTCTTGTGATACTTCCTAATGGTAATATCAGACACATCCATAATGTCATATACGTTCCTAGGATCAAAAGGAGTTTGATCTATGTATCCATGATTACAGATCAGAATTTAAAGGAAGATTTTTTCAAAATTTATTGTGTTGTAAAGGATTTGCTAGATCATCAGAAGCCAGTTGCATAAGGAGTAAGATTTGGAGGCCTATATCAGTTGAATGTTACAAGCATGCCACACCAAGCTTTAACTTCAAAAACTATGACAACGAAGAATCTTTGGCATCAAAGGTTTGGTCAAGTCAACCTTCATGATTTATTGTTGCTACAAAAACAATGTATGGTTGATGGACTTCCTATTTTAAGAAATGAACATAATGATTGTGAAGGTTGTGCACTTGGAAAAAGGCATAGGGATGCATTTCATTCTAACTTAAATAGGATAAAGAAAGATATACTCGAACTTGTGCACACTGATATTTGTGGACCTATGCAGACAAGGTCCTTAGGTGGAGCTTATTATTTTTTTCTATTTATTGATGACTGCACAAGGTCTACCTCGGTATACTTTCTTCGAAGGAAAAGTGATGCTTTCGAGTACTTTAAATAAATTAGAAATATGGTTGAAAAGTAGAAAGGGAATTTCATTAAAATCCTCCACTCACATCAACAGGGGCTTAGAAATTTCATCAAATATCGGAGATATCATGGAATAGTACAATAGCTTACAATACCCAACACTCCACAATGGAATGGGGTTGCAGAAAGAAAGAATAGAACACTAGTGGACTTTGCACATAACATGATGAAAGGTAAGAACCTAACCAATGGTTTTTGGGAAGAATCTATTAGTATTGCAATTTACTTAAAGAATAGAATTCCAACTAGGTCTCTTGATCTCAAGACTCCATTTGAGGTTTTGTACAGTTTTAAACCTGTAGTCCATCACCTAAGAGTGTTTGATTCTAGAGATTTTGTACACATTACTAAGGAAAATAGGAAGAAATTGGATGCTAAAGCTATACAATGCATATTTGTAAAATATTGTTATGATTTCAAAGCATATAAGACGTTTAATCCATCTACTCAAAAGGTATTTTCGAGTGGAGATGTTATCGTCCATGAACAGGTTGATGAAGGGAATAAGGATAGAAGTTATGAAGAGTGGCACATGCCTTAATTATTGATGACAACAACGATGAAGCCAAAGAAATTCATTTACAACAAGAACAACAGAAAGAAGAATCTAGTGATGTAGACAGATTCAATAATCGAAGTCCACTCAAAGGAGAGAAAGAAATCACACATAATAGAATTGAGGCAAGTCCACTACCAAGGAGATCAGGAAGGCAGACTCACTTACCACAAAGGTACAAATATTATGCTCTTATGAATAGTATTTTAAATGTTGTTTGAGCCCGTGAATTATAATGAAGAAAATCAATATGAAGAATGGAGGCTAGCTATGAAAGAAGAGTATGAGCCTATAATTAAAAATAAAACCTATGAATTAATTGAACTGCCAAAAGGAAAATAACCCATAGGTTGTAAATGGATATATAAACCTAATATCAAAGCAGATGGTAGTGTTAAAAAATACAAATCTAGAATGGTGGCCGAATGGTACTCACAGAAAGAAGGAATTGATTATGAGGATACTTTTGCTCTTGTATCTAATTTAAATACCATTAGGATGTTAATAGCTTTAGCTACAAAATACCATTGGAGTTTACACCAGCTAGATGTAAAATATGCTTTTCTAAATGAAGATTTGAAGGAAGAAGTATATATAACACAACCTTAAGGGTTCATTAAAAAGGGGCAAGATCACTTGGTCTGTAAATTAAAAAAATGAATTTTATGTGTTGAAATAGGCTCCTAGATTTTCTTATGCGAAAATAGACTCTTTTTTCTTACAACATGGTTATAAGAGATGCAAAAATGATCCAAATATGTATACCAAATTTGATTCAAAGGGGAAGATTGTGTTGATTTCCTTAGATGTTGATGATTTAGTTGTTACTGGAAATTCTGATGAAATGGTTGAAGAAATTAAAGTGCATATGTCATAGGTATTTGAAATAAAGGACCATGGAGAACTGCATTATTGTTTAGGTCTTGAAGTTTGGAGGGATGTTGGCCAAACTTTTGTTACTCAAGGAAAGTATGTTAGGGAATTGTTGAAGAAATTTAAAATGGATCAATGTAAAGTTGCTTCAGTACCTATACAACATAATGTTAAATGTCAGAGTGATGATGGTTCTAAAGAGGTGGATGCTACATTGTACATACAATTGATTGGAAGTTTGATTTATTTAACTACAATCAGACCTAACTTAGCATATTCAGTCAATGTGTTGAGTCAGTTTATGACAAAACCTCTTGAAAATCATTAGATGGCTAAAAAGGTGTCCTAAGTTGTCTTAAAGGAACCATAAAATTTTGGTATTAAATATACTGATTCTTTTGATGTTAAACTGACATGTTATTTAGATTCAGAATGTGCTGGAAATATGGATGATAAAAGATCTATAACTAGGTATGATTTTAATTTTGGGTCTAAGGTCATTTCTTGGAGCAGTAAAAAGCATAGTATTGTATCTTTATCATCAACAGAAGCATAGTATCAAGTTGTATGTGCAACCAGTTGTGAAGCAATTTGGTTGAGAATACTTCTTCAAGATGTAGGAGAAGAACATAGGGATGCTATGGTGATTATTTGTGACAACCATAGTTCAATCAAGTTGGAAAATAATCTTGGTTTCCATAAAAACGTAGAACATTTAGATACTCAATTTCATTTTATTAGAGAAAAGGTTCAGTCCAACGAGATCTTCCTTGAATATTGTAACACCTGCAAAACGCAGCTAGTATCTTCACCAAGCCTCTTTGGAATATCAAATTTGAATTTTTTTGGGAGATGTTAGGTGTGCAGGTGAATCCTTTCTCCATTAAGGGGGAGACTTGAAATTAATGGAGAAAGTTTGTTTCACAATTGTGTGCGTGTGTTAGTTTAGATTTAGTTCCTATTTTTTAGGAGATAGTTTTGATCTCCCTAAATCGAATGTAATCTTATTTATTTTGGATTTGACGAGAGCGATATTGCTTGGCAGTCTCCAGGTGTAGATCATCTCACCTGTGAGCTGCAAGTTTCATTTCTAATTTGTCTTCCCATATATATATAAACTTTAATAAATCAAAACTTTGTTCTTCTTTCCTTAATTTTACTGTATCTTAAGTTAAATTCTTGAACTTCACAACTTTTCTATACTCATGGGATTTACTAATATTCTCATATTATCATCTTAAGAGTTTGAATTCACACTTCAATTTTTCTTCATTAGTGTAAGGTGTAAAAAATATATTTAAAGAGAACAAGGAATACCCTTATTCTCCAACCATATTGTTTGCTTGTTTCAAGGTTGAAAAACAAATTGGTTCATAACCATGAATAAAAAACAAAGTGATGTAAAATAAATCACCATCATAAAAATTTTGATCGATAGACCATCTAAATTTGAAATATTTCGGATCTAGTCGATCGTGGTTGGTATTCGGTTAGATCGGACCTCCGACTAGACATAAAAAATAGACTGAGCAGATTCCATTTGGGATACGAATCTGGAGAGGCCACAATATTTAACATTTTCTTTGTCCCTTCTTTTACAAACATCGTAGCAGCTAGAATTTTCCCAGTTGTTTATAGAGAAAGGAAAAACAAAAGATTCAGAATGATGATGTGCCCACAACAGTGGGCAAGATTCATGATCTCGCTACTGCGCGCGTCTGTGGTGGAAATTGAAATCTTCCATTTTTGCTAAGGCGAATATTCAAGAGTGGATGACGCCTATACTACAAGGAAAGTGTGATATTTTTTCGGGGCTTGTCATGACTCTCCAGCATTTGAAGAAATACTGAGTAATGGGCTTGAATTTGTTTTTATAATCAATAAGCATAGTCTTAAAAAACCCACAAATTAATCTAGAAAATAATGGAAATTTTGGTAAGATTATGATAAAATATAACAATTTTTTTTGAAAATGTGGGTTACATTGTCAAACATCAAGATTTTGGGTGTTCCACGATTCTTGATGGTGCTGAATCCATTTCCACCATAAAAAACCGATTCAAACACTCCAACATTCCGATTTTATGATTTGTTTTTACTGGATTCTAAGAAGAAAACCTAAAACTACCCTCTAAAACTTTTTGTAGCATCAATATACAAGACAACACCTAAACAATATACTAAAACTCAAAGTCAAGTCAAATCCACTCCATATCAATTACTTTCACACTTATGGTCATCATATTATGGTTTCCCCTCACATCTCCCATCTTGATCCGACATGGACCAGATTAGTAATGTTGTGCTAATTCCCCATTTAGAATAAAACCCAAGATTATTATCATTTTATTTTAAAGTGTTTAAGGATTTAATACTTTTTCTTAATTAACACATTCCCATGAAAGTTTCTTATGTAAATGTTATGAACAATTTAACATAAAAACATATGTTGAACAACATCAATATAACGACAAATAACATCAAAACACAACACAAAACAAGCACATGATAAAGGATTTCACCCCTCTTGGGCTAAGTCTCCTTGGTCCAACTTCCAATGGCTCGGGCCTCTATATTATGTTCAAATTACAACAAAAAGTGTGTTTACAATGCTTAGATGCCTCTGAGACTTGTCTCCATGAGTTCAAAATACTAAAAAATGACTATCTAGCCTCATTTTTTATCCAATTTGGATAAGAACTGAAGAAGTTATGACTTCTCATAGTTCTTCCACTATTTGTTCCACAAATTGCTCCAAAATATGCTAACGGGGTGAGAAATTCACCGCACGGTGGGCTATATCCTATTGGTCATATCACAAATCGTAATCGGCAAGTGCTGCGGGCTCTTAGGGTCTGTGAATAAAAAACATGCGATTTGCGATTGTGATATTGTGGACCCGACAGGATATTAAATCGCAACCTATAGCGACATCACATTCAAGGACTATCGCATTTTGAAATCGGCGGATGGTCTTGTAAACACAACAAAATGTTACGATTATGATATCATGGACCCGTCAGGGATATTTAACTGTAACATATAAAATCACGTGTCTGGGGTCCATTGCTCATCGCAATCGGCGAAGTTCAGCAATTGAAGGTCTTGTTAACACGACGGAACACTATGATGTGATATCGGTGAACCCAACAGGAACTTAAACTGTGACATATAAAATTCCTTGTCCAGGTAATTTATCTTATTGTAACTTGGTAACTGCCAGGGGTCGATTCTGACTTGTTCTCCCCTCGCGAATCTACGACTGCAATATGCGATGGCCTTATTGCATCGCAACCCTGAACCTGCCGAGGCCGATTTGTAAAGCTTTTCTGCTTTGCGACTGCAATTTTTGAAATGTGGGGGCAAATGGCAGCTTGTCACTTGGTGCCTCCTCATTCGTTGAAGACCTTGCCACCTCATCCCAATCCAGCCATATAGATAAGTCAAACTTGAACTTTGACTTGCTCTAACTTCTGCATATGAACTTAGATTTGAGTATCGTTCACACTGTTGGATTCAGAATGGTGAGATCTTCAATCTAAAGCTGAGTGTGACAAGATTCTAACACTTATATTTTTTATCATAATTCTAAGCACCTGATCACTCCTCCCCACTAGAAACCTTTTGGACCCCAAAATATTTATATTTGGTTTTTGAATAGATGAGGGTACTATTCCCTCAACTTCCCCACTTCAATCCATTTTGACTTTGATGGATGTGTAGCTTTGAGACCCACTCGAAGATAATAAATACTTCCCCTTTCAGTTTTCCTTGTCCTTCTGTAAAGTATAGTGTCTTGTTGAAGCACTGTTGTCATTATGGTACATGTGTTGTCCTTGATGGAAACTCACATATATGATAACCAAATGTATCCACAAGTCAGTGCAGAAATGATAGTGTGATGTATGATGGAAAATCACATTGTAACATGTCAATTCAGAGGCAACATAGTAATGGCACAAAAGAATAGGATGATGGGACAAAGGATTACAGATCAAAATCAAGAAATTGAGGAAAGATAATGTTTTAAGTTGTATATGTTGTTTAACCTAGTCCAAGTCGCATATACACGTGGGTAAACAAAATAAAAAGCGTGTATACGTATGCACGTAGTTTTACAGAAGGAAAAGCGCACATGGGATGGAAAATTAAGGTTAAAGAATACCAAGGGTCCATACCATGGTATTAGCCCACAATATTGAGTGGAATAACGATTACTTGATCATGTCTAAGAATACCATAGGTTCTAAGTGTTGTTTTGGTCCATGGTATTGACAAAGACTCTAAGTATATAAGGAGGAGAAGATCAAAGGGCTAAGTGGAAGATCTAAAACATCTTGTGCACCCTTGGATATAATGTTGGATCAGGATCATAAGACCTGAAATGACTTATCATTGTATAACGAGATTGATTTTGGCTGACTAATTGATTGAGTAAGAAGGGCAATCTTTGTTGCTATCTGTTTAGAAGTCTAAAATATGACAGCAGGTCTTCAGAGTGTCTTTGGTTTTGGTTTAGAAGTTGTATGATTCAATACCTTTAGAGGTATACACAGGTTGAGTTAAAGAAAGTAGCGTATACATGTAAATTGTCCTCATTGAAGTAATGTATACATTCTGACATATGCGTTTTGAGGTTGCAGTTGGTTCTGGTTGTTGATGCAACATTTTGGGTTCGATTCTGTGTACTAGTTACAATGATCTAAATGTTCCTGTTAATTGGTTGAGTTTTACTAAGTGTCAGTTAATTGGGGTTTTAGTAATTGATTCAGTTGTATCAAAGATTGATGTCATAAGTTTCAGTGATGGATTGATTCAGAGATTAATGATTGGATCCAGTGTGAAAATTTGATGGAATGTGGTCCATGGAGTACGCTGAGGGTTGGAGCCTTTAGTGAGGAAGTCGAAGCTTCCTGCCAGTAATAGATGGTGATTAGGCCAGGTGGTTGTAGCTCCCTTCAAGTAGTAGCTGGAGAACGAATGAAGGTTGTAGCCTTCTGCAGGTTGGTGCCTGCATACTACTACAAGTTTACGCTGGTACAAGAATGAGGGGAAAGTAGCTCCCTTCCAGTAGAAGTTGCAGAAGAAGTGAAGGTTGTAGCCTTCTCCAAGTGGGTTCCTACATACTGGTATGAGTCTACACCAGTACAAGATTGTAAATTTTTTTCTTTATATTCAAAAGAAGACAGAGATGACAACAACAGGTGGTTTTCTCCTGCATTTTTTTTTCATGTGTGTTGCTTATGTGTGATGGTTTATTTTGTTATTACAGCACATGGTTACTATTTATCTAATTTTTAATAAAGTTCTGATGCACTAACTGAAGACCAACATATGATGAATTAACTGAATCATAAGTTCATTGAATATATGCTAATTGTCTTAAGAATAGTCGCGTACACCTACGTGTTCCTTTCAGTAAATTCGTGTATAGAAATATGAATATGAAATGTAAAAAATTATTGATTTGAAACTATTGATTCAACCCCGCCCCCCTCTCAGTATTTTTCCCAATAAGCACATCAAGAAATTCTCGAGAAAAGTCTTCAATATATGGAATTTGAACATTCTCTTCTTGATATTTAGTCAAATGAGGTTCATACAATCTCAAATTTTCAACATTAACAATAAAATAGATTTGCATATATGAAGGCAGATCAAGTTTGAAAGCATTATTACCAATCTTTTCCAGAATTTTAAATGGACCATAACGAATTGGTTTCAACTTTTTACCTTCACCTTGAAGCCTTTCCTTGCTAATGTATAGCCAAACTTCATCACCTACTTGAAACTGATAATCCACACGATGCTTATCATGCCTTACCTTATACTTTCCTTAACTCTTTTCTAGTTTTTCTTGAACTATTTGGTGAATCAACTGAATTTTCTCAATGAATTTCTTTTCTCGATCTATGTCACTATGTCCATCTGCATCTACATCTTTCTCATAGATGAAATCCAAAGGCGATTTAGGCAAATAACCAAGACATGCCTCAAAAGGCGAAGTTAGAGTAGAAGAGTGTTTTACTCGGTTGTAAGCATGCTGAATACAATGTAACTATTCATCCCACAACTTAAGATGTTTGCTACAGTATCCGCTTAGAAAATGAATAATTGGCTTGTTAACCACTTCAGTTTGACCATTTGTTTGCAAATGGAAGGCTGTGCTTTTATTCAATTTGGTGTCCATCAAGTTCCATAAACTTGACCAAAAATTCCCAACAAATCGAGAATCACGATCACTTACAATAGAAGTAGGCAATCCAAAATGAACCCATACATTTTGAAAGAAAAGTTGAGCTGTTTGTTCATCTGTAATTTGTTTTTTATAAGGCATCAATATGCACATATTGTTGAACCTATCCACAACTACATACAAATAATCATGACCTTTCCTTGATAAAGGAAGACCTCCTACAAAATCCATAGAAACACTTTCCCATGGTTATGAAGGCATAGGAAATGGTGTGTACATTCCTAGTTTCCTATTACTAGGCTTACTGATTGCACACAATGAACAACCTTTGATCAAACGTGGCACACTTTCAAGCATAAGAGGCAAATAAAAATACCTCTGAATATTTGCCACTGTTTTACTTACATCGAAATGTCCAGCAATAAGAGAAGTGTGTGCTTTCCTTGTGGCATTTACTCTCTCTCCCAGTGGAACACAAATTGTTCCCAAATAGTTCAACATATTATCATGTACATGGTAGTCTAATTCCTCAACTTGGTGGCCTTTACTCAAGTTTAATTATACCTCTTGAAAGTTAGCATCCTGTGCGTATTGTTCAACATAAATTTCAGGCATAACGGAATGATTCTTGAGTAAAATGGCTACATTAATAGCTGGTCTATAAATCATATCAGCAACTCTGTTATAAATATATTTCTTGTAATTAACTACCAAGTGGAATTGCTGTAAAAATCCCATCCAACAAAAGTGCCTTGACTGTTGCAATTTGGTTTGAAATTGCAGATATTGCAAAGGTTTATGATTAGTGTGAATAATGGTTTCTTTTCCCATCAAGTAATGCTTCCATTTCTTCACACATTGCACTAATGAATAAATCTCTTTATCATATGTAGGATAATTAATAACATCACCATTAAAAATCTTAGAATGAAATGAAATGGGCTTACCATGTTGTAAAAGAACTGCACCCATGGCGTAGTCACTTGCATCTGTTTGTATTTCAAAGCGTTGTTTCAAGTCTAGCAATGCTAAAACTGGGGCTGAACTGATCTTTTGTTTCAAAAAATCAAATACTTTTTGTTGTTTGCCTCCCCATTGGAAGACAACCTTCACGTTGGTCAAAGCATGTAGTGGAGCTGCTATGGAAGAAAAATTAGCAATGAACTTCATCCAGTATTGCATTACTCCCAGAAAACTCCTTACTTCTTTAATGGATTTGGGTATTGGCCAATTCACAATGATCAAAACTTTAGAGGGGTCAATCTTCAGCTCACCTCCTCCATCTATGTGGCCCAAATACACTAAGGAAGTTTTTCTGAATTTACATTTAGACATCTTCAGAAACAACTGTTCGTTTCTCATGATATCCAAAACTTTCCTCATATGCTTGACATGCTCTTCTCGTGATTTGCTAAATATCAAAATATCATCTAAATAGACAATTACAAACTTATCAAGAAATGATCTTCAAACATCATTCATAACTCTCATGAATGTAGTTGGAGCATTGCAAAGACCGAAAGGCATAACTAGCCACTCAAACAATCCATGTTTGGTTGTAAAGGCAGTCTTCCAAATATCGTCCTCAACTATTCTAACTTGATGATATTCACTTCTCAAGTCTAATTTAGTGAAATACTTTTCATTCTTCAACTAATTTATAAAATCATATATTATGGGTAGTGGGCATCGATTCTTTATTGTAATCTTATTCAAGGCTCGATAATCTACACACATGCGGTAGGTTCCATATTTTTTGGGTACCAAAAAAATTGGTGAACCACATGGTGAAGTAGAGGGACGAATTATACCTTTATCCAAAAATTCTTTGACTTGTTTCTTAATTTCTAAACTTTCCAGAATTGACATTTGATACATATCGATGTTTGGGAGTGGACAATCTTATTGTAGCTATATTTCACGTTGAATTCCCCTTTTTGGTGGCAATCCTTTTGGTTATTGAAACATGTCTCCATATTGATTGACCACATCAGCCAATTTAGCTTTCAGGTTCACATCACATCCTGCAAAGGATTCCTACTTCATGTCATTCTTCTTCTTGATCATAAGGAGCACAAGACTCTTATTGGAATTGACCAGTCGCTTCATTTTCCCTGCGCTTGCTAAAGACAGACTAAGCTTTCTATGATGGCCTCTGACAATATACTCCACTCCTTTGAAAAATTGATATTTGTTCTCAAATTGGTGGAAAACGACTTTCCTGTCATACAATATGGGCTTCCCAACACAATCCCAGAAATATCCAATGCCACAACATTTAATTCGACTTCATCAATGAAATTGGCAGTGATTGCAAACTTGAAAACGTATTTTCGTGTGACCTGCAAATTCGCATCCTTAGTTATCTAACTCAACAGATACGGTTATGATGAGGCACAGTTTCCATATTGAATTTTGTAGTGGCCAATCTAGGGTGCTAGATTAGACTATATTTATTATCGACCTGGGTAAGTAAACTTCAAGGCGTGTGCCTAAAATCTATAGACATAAAGGATTCCTAACTAAGTGTTTGTTGTGATAGGCGACAATACTTCTTTATAGAAGGTTGAGGTATGTTTCCCCTCACCTTAACACTCAGATTACCTAGATTATCTAACTGTCCCAAGGATACGAAGTATAGCTAGACTGAGATTTTAGTCCCTTTACAAGGATGCTGTGCACAAAACTCTGTCTAGTTAATATTGAAGCACTCATAAAGAAATAAAAAACACACCGAACTTTACATACATAAACAAATAGAGTCTTTGTAAATGCTTTAAAACATAACGCTAGATCAAATCTCTTACAAGACCTGGTTCAATGATCTAAAGATGATATCTTTAAGCAATCACCATAAATACTATTTGTGAGAAATCGTAATTGAATTGACAAAATCATGAGCATGGAAATAACATCAACAGTATGCGTTCTATGTAAATTCAAGAGCTATGGAAATGACATTAAACGATATGTGTTCTATGTAAATTCAAAAGCTATGGAAACGAAAGGAACAGTATACCAATCCACGCAGGGCCCATCCACGTTTCAATGGTACACTGGAATGAACTCAATTAATCGAAACTATTAACGCATAGACAATGCTGGAGTAAAATCGTAATTATATTCAAACACTGAAGATTGCACTCACATATATGAATTTGGTTCTCCAAAACAATACATAGAGATAATCATAACTTGTTCTGAAAACAAAAACGACACAGAGTCTTTATCTGCCTTCCTATCTTGAATCGAATGCACATTCATTGAAGCAGATGTTTCTGCTTTTACAGTGGAGTGATTTGTGGTCATTCTAAGATGAACTGATTTCCAAAAAAACAAAATGAAACCGGTTTAGAAACCATGGCTTTTACTGCCTTTGTAACCAAAAGGCTGGGGTTTGACCCAGCGTTGACCGCATAAGTAGGAGCTTTTGTTCTACTGTAAAATCGATTTTTCTCCATGCATGTACATTCAGGAGCTCGTTCCTATCCACTGCTTTGGCTTGCTTGTCATGCCACGTGTCAGATGATAAACCATTTACAGGATGTGATGTCTTTCCTGCAACCCTTTTTGTTGAAAATTCCTAATTTCTAAACATAAAAATTCATAAATTAACTTTAATGCAAACTAACAACTATAATGCTATTAACTAATCAATTTCGATGGATGTAAAGGGGTCTATGGAGGGAAAAGATAGACAATTGATGATGTTTTTAGAAGAAAAAGAGGGTAATGGAATGGTACCAACATTTCCCCCAAGCTTAATGTCTTAGCATGTCCTCATGTTAAGCCTGATGTGCTGCCTCTATACTCTATCCTTGCCTGAACCTTTGCTGCCTTTAACAATGCATCTATGTTCTTTTTAGCCTGGGCTTCCTTCTGGATGTGGAGCTTATGCTTCAAACTCTTGTATTTCTCCTTGATGGCTTTCTTTTGGGTATACCACTTAGTTGCCCAGTTGCAAATGTCAGTCTGTTCAGCCTTGAGCTCTTTAATTTGCTCCTTGAGCTTTTCATTCTTTTGCTAGGTTTTCTTACTCTGAATTTTCAACATCTCATTCTCCCTTTCAATAACTTTTTCCATCATGTTGGCCTCCATCATTTCTTCTCTTAATCTTTCAATTTGTTTTTCCGGCCTCCTTTGTTTCTTAATTGCAGGTGGTGACTCCTTTCCTTGCCTATTGTTGCTCTCGACCTCCATTTCGGCTTCTTGTCCATGCTGCGAGTGAGCACTGCTCTCGATGTCAATCGGTGCATGTGCATTTGATTCAGGTTGATCTTCTTGTGGCTGGGTCTTTTGAGCTCTCCTGGATCTTCTTGTATAGGTTGTGAAAATTTTATCCTGCTCCCTTTTCTGGGCAACCTCTTGTCTCATCTTCCTCGTCCTCACCCCGCTACTGGGTGGAGGGACATTGTTTAATTTATGCACAGGAATCTCTTCATCAATGTCAAGCATGTATCCTGAGTACTCTTGCTGCTCTTGCTCATCCTCTCTATCTTTGATTTGATTGGCAACCAGGAACTCCTTCCATGTCTTGCCCCTTTTCTGCACTTCAAATTCAATGAGAATATTAATTAACCCGAAATGATAAAACTATGTTATCCTAAGAACCTAAGGGGCATGGGACTAAGATACCATCGAACTTATCTCGATTGCAAGTTTCTTGGACTTGTTGACATGGCTAACTAGGCCCCTCTGCTTTTGTTATCATTTTTGTTTACATCCCGTCTCACTGGTGTACACAAAAAATCACTTTTGTAAAGTCGTTAAGACTTTTCACATCATATGGCATGGATACACGGAGCATCCAACATCCATGGTCTTGTTGATGACTATCAACATAATCAATCATGATCATCCTGATGCTCTAGTCCTACCGGATGAACATCACATTGACATCCATGGACCATCCCATCATGGATCATATTTAGAGATACAATCACTCTCATTTGATATTAGAAAGTCTCACTTATTTAAAATTTGAAAGTCATTAAAAATGCCTTCCCTGAAGAATATATAACAAATTTAATGTTATGAAACTCCTTGGACATGGTCATAATTTGAATTTATGGCTAGTCTGGAACTAGTGGCACTTCATTGATCTAAGTGCAGAGTGTCTTATTTCAAGGATCAATGAAGATAAAATAATCAGTGATTTTAGATAACTAGGGAAAAGATTGGCAAAAGAGATTTCATTCTTTTTAAATATTAAATTCAATTTAGCTTCTAAAATAATTGTTTCTTATGGGAGTTTTAGGCTTAGTTTTTTCAGGCATTCAATTGAAGAAGCCATCATTAGATTTTCTCGAATAGATTCCACAATGAAGTCCTATATGAAAAACTTATACACTTATATTTCCATTTCGAGGCCTCGTCTAGGGTATTTGTATAATTCATATGCTTTGTTCAGTGCTAGTTTATCATGCTTTTAAAAGAACTCAAAGGATATCCTTGTATGCGCCAACTAACATTTAATGACGAGACATATATTCAAAGTTGCTATATTTTTAAGCTAATCCCGAAGAAAATTTTTAGGTATTTTCATAATGTAATTTTACTTTCCTCTCCTTAGGACTGGTATGTCCATTATCATTATGTACAAACTAAGTTATGTCATACAACAACATGGGATTACAAGAAGGACTAGATTATAGATCCATGCTAAAATATTTCTTGAATCATATAACCTTAGCTACTACAACCATGGCAGTTGTATATTCCATGTATGCACCATCCGTTTTGCCGAGTTTTTTTCTAATAATTAATTTTGTTAATCAACTTTGTGCTCATCTATGTAAACATAGATGGAGAGGTGGGCCTAAGCAACCATGTAAGAAGGTTTTGATAATCTGAAAGACCCTAAAATCCTCAGTCAATCACTAGGAGCAAAAAATTGGTGGTTGTGGCTTAAAAATCCAAAAGCTTTAGGGAGAAAAGTATGGAAGGAAAAATACATGCCTGGTATAGATGATAGTCTTCTAATTTTGATGGGGGGTGGAATTAAGGGATCTCATCTTTGGAATTTAGCCTAGAAAACTAAATACTTGATTGAATCTCACAGGTTTTTGGGAAATCATGGATGGAAATGTAGCCCTCTTTTGGGAGGATTCCTAGTAACAATGGGAAAAATTGGAAAACAGAGAGTTGAATGAGTGGAATCCTTGTTTGATATCTCTATGGAGTAGTGGTCCAACAATTTTGGCTGCAATATCATTCTCAACAGCAATAGAGGTTGTAACGACCCCGAGTTAAGTTTCCATTTAAATAAAATAAGACCAAGGTCATGGATTGGGGGTGGAGATGGTTTTCTCCAGGAAGCCCTTGATAGGTGGGTGGAGACAAACAAATTCCTCAAGGTACGGTGAAGGAATTCTGATGCATCCAAGATTGTTTTGGTTTTGTGATCTCTTGACTAGTTTTGGCAAGATCATAGTAGTTTGAGGGTGGAAGTGGTTTAACCTCTATATTACATTGGTTGTTTATGTCCTGGTTTATCCCATGAGATCCCACATACATGCTTGGAATATGGCACAAGGTGATTGGATGAAAGGAATATTTGGTTCAACTCAATTTATGGTCATGTGGTACATGGAAGTCCCTGACTTTGTTGGATTTTGCATAAGTTAATAAGAGTTATTTTCTTATTGTACTCTATAAGAATTTATACTTTTTACTATGTGGCTTTGATGGTTGTTCTCCCATGGTTAATGTTATGATTATATGTTGGTTATAAGCATGGTTCTATAATATGTCCTAGTTATGGCTCTTGTTCATGCTTTGAGAAGTTAATGAATGGTTGATGAATGCATGGGCTAACAAGTGTTGCTACAACTACTTGAGAGGGAATTAGGCATTCTTGATGATTCACAGCTAAAGAACAAATATTTATACTTAGATATGCATTCATGACCTATAGCTTACATGTTTACCATGTGTTTAACGAAATTCCTAGTATGTTCTCATTTGTTTAAGTCAAGTTTTCGACTCAAGTTTATATGTTTATCCTTGTCATTGTGTCATTCATCATTCTGAGAAGTTACAAGAAGTCTTGGATAGTGGTTTAGAGCCTAGCATGGAAAAGTGGTTCGTATCTTGGGACTACACCTTATGAAGTAGGCAAGTTGGGTCATAACTGCATGGAGAGAGTAGTGTGCATGTGGTTGGAGGCCTATAACTACACCTAGGCCTTGTCATGCATCTGGTTGGGGGTTAAGTTCTAAGAACAATAGCCACAACTCAAGTTTTGGTCACTGTTGTAGCAGCTACAACCACCCTCCAAAATTTTTCCTTACCTTTGTTTTTAAGCCTCCCTACCAACCTTTCACAGTAGTATGTCTTGCTTCGTCAAGTACACAAGCTTCAGTGATTTTCTTATAGATAGATAGCCTGTCGATCAGAGCTTTTTTGACTCCCCTCACAGGATGTTCTCCTAGACTTGGTTTAGTGGCAGGCTGAGCAGCTCCCTCAAAAATTTGTGCAATTCTGGAGGGAAACCAACCTTCCCTCCAGAAATTGCGCAGTTCTGTCTAGTAGCATGTTGGGCTTCAAAATTGTGCAATTCTACTAGCCAAGCTTCATCCAGAAAATTGTGCAATTCCTCCTAGCAGGGTTGCTTAGCCCAGGAATTGCGCAATCTTGGGCAGCAGTCAGCTGCTCTACCCAAAAATTGCGCAAATATCCTAGGAAGCTAGCCCAACTCCCTTCCAAAAAAGCGCATTTTCCCCCAACAATTAAGCAACCTCTTGCATGTGCAGTTGAGTTGATTGGTTCCCTTCGGGACTGAGCAAAACTTATTTTCATGCATGGGTTGCTCCTCCTAAGGCAGCATGCAAAGGAATCTCTTGTTTCAGGGATCTATTTTTAGCAGTCGAAGGTTACATGCAAGGATCATTCCAGAAACCTCCCACCAAGTGTCACTTTTCCTAGATTTGTGGAATACGCGTCACAACCTCAATTTTATCAAAACTCATGAAGAGGATGTTGCAGAGCTCATTCCTCATGTCAACCTTGTACCTCTGGCATCCCACATTGCATCTAGGAGTTGTCTGCACATTCAACTCAGTTGTTTTGGGGTAAGCCTGCTTTTCATGTCTTGTGTTGCATTTCTGGCGCTTTTTTTGTTTCACTTTGTAGGAATGTTGCCTTCTTGATTTTAGTGACTGCTTGCTGTCGTTTTGATACATGGTATCTTGTACTAGCACCATTTCAATTTTCATTGACATCTCACTACTGGTAGATGCATGAAACTGTTTTTCACGAATGGTCATCGATTCAGCAACTTGCCTCACCCACAAGTATGTTGTTCCATTTTCTAAATCCGTCATTCACCATTTGCATGCACGATCATTCACTTATGCTTACACTCAATATCGCCATGAATTCGGATTCACATTCGCTTTTAGTTTCCCATCAGCGAGTCTAGGCAGGCTTGGCCAGACTCTACCTCACCAAGACAACATTACACAATCCTGAGAGGGAAGGCTCTGTCATCCTCTCAAGAAATGCACATTTTTGCGCAATCATTGTCCTCCAGTCTTTCATTGCGCAATTCTGGGGGACAGTGACTGTTGGCCCAGAAAATTGCGCAATGCAGTCACTGAGCCTGCAACCATTGCCAACTGAGATTGCGCATTACACAATTCCAACAGTTAGCAGCTAGACTGGGTTGTGCATTGGAAAGTTCTAGTAGTCAGTCAACCTCCCAGTAGCCCAAATTGTGTCTTGTGTAGTCTTGGCAGTCAGTCTCCCAACCTCTTGAAGGAAATTGGGAAACCTTCATGATCAGTCACACAGGTATGTTGCAAGTCAGTTCTCAATTTCATTTTCGTTTTCGACTGACAAATTGCTTGCCATGAGTGTTTCCATGTCTTCAGGTACCTCAGGTGTTCATTTGCCTCTCAGTAATACATGTACAATGGTTTCCAAGAGAGCAGAGTCGAAGACACCGTTAATAGCACACTTGGGGATGCAGTGATCAAATGTTTATGGACTTGCCTACCCATGAAGACATCAAGTTGTTCGTAGACAAGGACATCAAGATATGACAGCAACAACATCACAAAAAGCAACATCATGAACAACAACTGTAGGCAGCATACCGGATGCAACGAATGCAAGAGGAAGGTTGTTGACAACACAAAGGCTGAACAAAGTTGTAAGCTCAAGAAGATCCATTGGTGATGAAAGAAACTTTGGAGACTCGGGCTATGAGGTGATAGTGTGACATGAATATCGCGTAAAAACAGAGAATGGAACAAAGAAGGAGTTGCATGTGCTGAAGCAGCAACTCAAGGAAGAACATGAGTTGCATAAACAAGAAAATAATTGCAGTAGGAACAAGAACAACAGGGGGCGCAACATGCATTCACGGATTAAAGTGCACCCGTATGAGTTATAGATCCATCCCAACAGCTGACATGGAACAAACAAGGTGAGCAGTGTTGTTGATCACATGCAAGGGAATGCAACAACATGCATATCATTGTGTGCACACATGCGATCCCACCCATTCATCACACTCACCAAGGCGAACACAAGAAGCAAGTCCAACTGGAGTTAAACATGTAGTGGATAGTTGATGCGAATGACCACCAGCACACACTGGAAGATCAATGCGGACATTATGCATCAGTGTATTACCAGTTCAGTCGCACCCAAGAAGACCATGCACATGCTAGCAGACAAGTTGGATGGAGGATCCATACCAATGCACTCGGATATAATGGAGGCAAGAGTTTGCTTCAACAAGATATCACTGTTGAGTGCATGCACACCATCACGGACGATCAAGCTTGGCATCAGCTCGCCACCTTCACCATCACAAGCATGTCAAAGAATTGGTCTCACCACAACAAGACCGAGTGTTAGTGATGTCTTGCATGGCTTGATCAAGCGATTTTGTCTCACATGAACACATGTGCATTGTAATGTAACATCTTGTCAAGTGGAAGTTCAAGTGTCGATAGTTGGATGTAACAATCATAGAGTAGATGAAGAGTCATGAGGGTAGACGAATTTTCATAAAGGGGAATGTCAAGGGTCACCCCATCCTTTGCTATAAATAGAACCTCATAATTCATTGTAAAGGTTTTTGGTCAGCCATTTTTCGATAAGACTATCTTGGGGAGAGCTTGGATAGTATTGTACTGAGCCTTAGCTTCTCCAACGCAGAGAGCTAGTACATCTCTTTGGAGGAGCAGGCGGTTGTGGCTGTAACGTTTCTCTATCAGGACTAGTGGTTAGACATGGATTTATTGTATGATTGGAACTTGCACTTCTTAATATAACAAGAGCCAACAAGTTTCATGCATATGTTGTATTGTATTCTATGCTATCTAGTTTACTCTAAATGATATATGCAATGGTTTTCTTATGCATGCATGTACAGACTATTTTGTATAAGTATGTATCAATCTTTCTGAAATGTGTTGTTTCCTTCCATGTTGTGATGCATCTTCGCCTGTGTGTTCCCTTATTAACTGCATGCTATCACAGGTTTCCAAGGGGCGTACTCATCTCAACCCCCTTGTGTTAGAACCTCTCATGCACCTTTCTTGGCTCACTACAGTTGTCACACCCTTGCTACCAACAAAGTTTTCTTACTTGCCTCTATGCAAAATCATGGTCAAGGCATTACCATATGACCCACTCCTGAGACTCTTACACCAAACAGTCTGAGGTCTAATTGGGACTTCTTACCAGGGAGATCCCCTTACATGTTGGTGGGTCCAACACTGTCAACAGTCACCTAGGGTGGTCCTTTAGCCCCTGATTGTCTTGTATCCCTGAGGGATGTCGCTATGTGTTCAGTTTGTCAGCCCCACTTCCATAATTGGAGCTTGGAGGTTGGGTCATGTCATAGTAACTCTTTGTCTAATGTTTACCCTAGTAGGCTACTGAAATTGGGTAAATATGGGAGGGAGGTGTTATAGAGGTAGTGGGAAAGTACACACAGGGGCCAATGAACATAAGCTTATAAACGCAAGAAGCCATCATCATATAATTGGAAAACAAAAGAATTAAAATCCAATCCGAGAAAGATATCCTCCGATAGGGGCATTGGCCTAAAGGATCTTTCATCTTAAAGGAGGATTTTATATTACTAGCTGGTAGAAAAGGAAACCCCAACAAAAGTAAATGGAAAAAGCTATGGGACTCTAAACTCTGGCCCAAGGTGACCTTCTTCATTAGGGGAATTTTCAAGTCTACAATGGGCCTCCTAAGGAAATTATAAAATAATAGTGGAAATAATAAAATAAGATTAGATTACATCATCAAATTTTAGAGGGAAAATAGAAAAAATTGTTTACTCAAATTTCAAGCGGAATTTGATTCCTCATCCAAGGAGTACCCATGTTGCATACTTTCAATGGACCCTACTACATGAAAAATAAGAAATACATGAAAAACATGATCGCAATCACATTTTTTCATGCATTTCTCATTTTTTGTGTAGCAGGGTCCATCAAAAGTATGTAACATGGGTCCTCCTTGGGAGGAATTAAATTTTGCATCTAACGAGTACTCTTGCTTGAAATTTAATTAAAACCTTAGGGCGATAAGTTGAAAATACGAGTTGAAAAAGTAGTTTTATTATTTTTTAATATTTTTACTTTTTTATTACAAAAATGGTGAATCATCCCCCATGATTGACATCATCATATTGAATCCTATTGGTTCTTATAAATTTTATTTCGGTTGTACATTTTTCTTAGGAGGCCCATTTTAGACCTCAAAATTCTCTTCGGCTTCTCACGCAAAAAAAAAAAAAAAAAATTACTTGATTAATCTACAAAAAAGGGTTTTCAAGGTCTATCTAGATGTAGCCTCATTTGGAAATGTTAGAATATAATCCTAACATCTACATTTATTTTTAGCCTAAGTATCCTTGACTTAGCCACATGCACTAAAAATCATGTTCACACTTGGTTTTTGGTAAACTAGCTCGATGGACCAACTTTCCCTTGTTTTTTTCCTTTAAAGGCTTAATATTATGGAAATATTGGTCCAACCACTTTCCTAAACCATTTAGACATCTAAGTGCATGTTCACACCTAAGTACACCTCATCCACTTGAGTTATTTGAGGATTGGCACCCCACATGAAGATTCCCCCTTATGGAGAAAATTATTTCTCTCCTCTCTTGAATATTAGCAAATTACTCGTGTTTAATTTAACTAGAATTCTAGATCTATCAGAGTTTTTGCAAGAATTATACAATTAGTGGATTCCAGTTGCAAGTATTCTATCATGTTATGATAGGGTGATGACAAAGGAGATGAATAAGGAGACCCTACTAGAAGGCACCTTTGAAGCTGTGAAAACAAGTTGATCAATCAATAAAGACAAAGGGGCACTAGATAACACCAATAACTAGAAATCTATATTACATTGAAGACTCCCTACCTTCATTCCATATGCAGGAGGAAGAAAAAGAGCATGCTCCATATCTCAAGAAGACAAAAGGAAAGCAACAACAAAGAGTGGCTTCACATTTCTATGTCATCAATTTCATGTCATGTCATGTCATGAGTCATCATTTTCCACATAATTTGTGGATTATGTAAATTCAATATTGGAAAAATGTAATGTAAAGTGGAAGTCCAAGAGTCATCCATATAATGTGAATAGTTATGAAGGAGTCAAAAAGTCATAGAGAAATCAAACAATCATGAGGGTAGTCCAAGAGTCACAAGGGAGGTTAATGGTCAACCCTTTTATTATATATACATCCTCATAGATCATGCAAAGGACTTTTTCACCTTGGTTTCTCCTACCAAGCATTAGAGAAGAAAATAGTTCTTGTGGAGGAGAAAGTGGTTGCTCTAACACTCTACTATTGGGGCTAGTGGTTTTCACTGTCTTGATTTATCTTGGAACCTTTACTTAATTTTTAAGCTCATTGAGTCAACACTCTTTCATGCATATGTCCTAAAGATTGTAAGACTATTGTTTGAATGTTTTCAATGTATGTTGTTTTCATCTGTACTAAGGAAATTGAACTATTTCAGTGGCTTTAGTACCTATCATGTTGAAGGTGTGTTTTATGTGTTTTAACTATCGTTGCTTCTATGTGAACTATTTCCTTAGTTTTCCAATGATTCATTCATATGTGCATGCTCGCGTGTCTTTTCTAGATTAGCACTATTACTTGTTTTTAAAGAGATTCACTTTTCTTTCCCCTTTTGGTAGAATAACCTTAATACATTTTGCAGCTGAGCATTCCACAAGGCATACTCACTTACTAATCCAAAAGTGCATGTGCATTACTCTCTTATGATGAACATTGTATCCAAGGAATATCTGTGAGAATATATGAAAACTAGGCCTTATTTCCAGAAGGGGCTCCCACACCAAGTGATGTGAAGTTTGATTGGGAGTTTTCATTAGGGATACCCCCTAGGTTGATGAATTTCCAACACCATCAAAAAATGGCACTAGAAGGAGGGCCATATGACTAGCTATTCCCATTGAGTATGTTTTGAATTGCTTATCTTAAATGGGTTATCCCCAAATCATAATCCTGGAATGTTTCTCTAACCTATCCCCTAGTAAATGTTTCATTTCCATGGAATAACTTGATGACTTGTCACAATTTAAGTGTCTAAGCAGTTAAAAGGAAATGGTTTGTCATATTTATCATGTGAGGGAGATGATTTTATGGTTCATGACATTTGTAAAGCTGCTCAAATTGGTCTATCTTTATTGTCTATTAATTGAGAATCTCATGCCACAAATGGTCTATCTAATCATAAAATTAATTCTCATTTGATTTATCATTCTCTCACCAACATATTTGATGGAAATTGTTTCATAATGATTAATCTGTATGGTTTATCTCACTATTCAGATACTTGTCAAACAACTGAGGCACTTCAACCTCTGTTGATGGTTATGTAAGGCCCACAATATCTTGACAAGCCTTCTGAATACAATTAGATTCATTTTCCCTAATCCCATACTTTTAATTGAAAATTCATCTTTTCAAGGATCTAAGGGTTCTAAAGAGGGTTGTTTTGAATTTCATGATCCAATCGCTGAATGGTTGGAGCAATCTTACCCGGCGAGCTTCGTCACAGATAACAAATTTCGATATTTTATAATGCTTGCTAAGGAGGATGGTACAAATGAAGATACATCCACAAGAAGCTTTCGATGTTTGTTTAATTATGGTTTTCTTCGAAAAGGTTAGAGTGCAAGATAGTTAGTAGTAGTCACTATGACATATCTTGCTGCTAAAATGCAAGACCTTCAATTTATTATGAAAATTATTCAAGCTCTTATTTTTTCTATCACACATTGTTTTACATCTATTTTAATCGCTTGCATCTTTTTGTGTGCAGGTTAGGAGCAGTTACAATAGCTACACTGGAAATTTCATTATACGCGAACCTGGCCTTCATGCTAATCAGGTTAAGAGTAGGTCTAGCTACATACCAGTCCCCCTCGCACAATCATCTCGCACTCTCTTTGTAGTCTTTCTTGTGTTTTCTTATTTCTACCTCGCATCTTATTTCAGTTTAGCCTCCTTTATATTTTTCCTTTTGATTTTGTTTCGTTGTTGTGTCTTGTCTCTTCTTTCATGTTTTGTTTAGTAATACTTCACATAGAAGGATGTTCCCTTCACCTCGAATGAAAATGTGGAAAAATATTAAAAGAATTTATGACACTGCAACATTTGGCTACCCTTTAGTCCTTCTTCTTAATCTTGGTTCATACCTTTTGGTCGATGATATTTTGAAGGAAATGTGATCCTTGCGTAAGGAGAGATTTGTGAGAAACACAATATCTGCATCTATTTTAGGAGCCTCATTTCTATGCTCGATTGTTTATGTTTCAGTACAATTTTCCATGTTGATCCAATAAATTAGAGAAGGATAAGGGGAAAATCTAAATGATTAAACTCATATCAAAAGTTTTATATGTATGCTTCTTTGAAGGAAAAACCTCTTCTACTCTCAATAAGTCAGGATCCCTCTTCTTCCCCATGAAATGAACAAGTGTAGATGCACAATACTATTTAAAATAAATAAATAAAGGGTGAAAGAAGAGAAAGGCTTCATGTGTAGAGAGGTGAAGAAAGAAAATTCGTCGGGGTACTTTCTAGGCTTACTCGCAGCGGAGCAATGTTTGTGTTCCTGAAGTGACTCCACTAGGGTATTGTCCAAGCCTGCCGGCAACGGAGAAACACCAAAGATGAAAAACTATACTATGAATATCTTAAGCTCGTTAATAAAATTACCCTTCTCCTGATTCAAAACTTTACGATATAGCTGGTTTTATGATTGTGTTCAACCGAGAAAGGATGAAGGGGACTATTTTTATACACAAGGTAAGTGGGGAAGCTAAAGTAATCTGCACAATGAATCAATATTCCCTGAATAATTATACCCTGGAAAAAATATTTTACCATGGAAGAGAAGCTAGAGTTCTACCAGTGCATCGCCGAGGGTTGTCACTATGACAAACATCCTCCAAAATTTGGTCTACACTTTAATTTTGGAGCATACTATGGATCTTGTGATCATTCGTTTGATAGTCACTTTATGGTTAATTGATAAGTGTCAAGACACTTTCTCACACTTGCTAAGTCCACAACAAGTTCATGAGCGCACTATTTTATGCAAGTTTGAAAATGCATAACACAATTCAACCAAGACAATGCCTATGCAATTTTCAACTTGTGTAAATAGTTAGTGCACACTTTCATCGACAATCTCTCATTTGTGGTTGTGATTGTTCTTCTATCTTGGTGAGTTTTTCCAACTATTGCTTTTTCAAACCTTTGCTTTTGCAAGTGTTGCTTTCATGTTTACGACTATCTATTTTTCTTGTTTTCACTATAATAAGTTTTTTTTTCATGTCATCTTCATTCTTGCTTGTGTTTCTTTTAGTTTTGATCGCATTTTGCAAGTGTCATTTCTACATTCCTCTTGATGTCGCAAGTGTCGTCTTTTAGCATGGAGCGTCACACATCACACAAATGTAGTTTTGGTTTATTTCAAGGGGTAATATTAGTGGTAATGGGTCATTATTATCATCTATACATGTATCACACTCATTCCCAAAGTTTGAGGCAGTGTCGCACAAGTGTCGTCATTGTCGTCGCAAAGTGTACCTTTAGTGTCGCATTTGGGAAACATTGTCACAAATTCGTCACATTGAGGGTATTATGTTTTTCACGTGTTTTGAGTAATCAATGTTGTGTCGTAAATTTTCCTAAGTGTGTGATCATACTTAAGTTTTTTCATTGTTCACTTTGGTCTCACTGATCCCACACTTAGCCAAATGCAGAAAATGCCTTCCCGAGCAATTTGACCTCACTCATCCCTCCTGAACTGTGCACTGTGAATTATTAGTCCTTAAGATTCAATATTACCTCTTTGAGCTGTAATATGTGTAGTCCCTACCTTCCATAACTACGCATTGCATAGTCTAAGTGCTCAACCTTTATCCTTGAGCTCTAGAACTACAGAACCCTTGTCTCTAGTCATCCTCTTTTATGTTGGGTTGTGTTATATTCTTTCCACGACTAGCTCCCCTAGTTAACTAAGGGGTAGAGCCCCCCCTTCATTGCACTGACTGCGTACCGGGGGGGTTACAGGGGGGTTTGAGAGGGGCATTTAGCCCCTGTACGGGGTGTGGGGTGGCGCCCCAGGGAAATATTTTTTGGACCCTATATTAGATGGGTGGACCTACCTATTGTTTTGTGCATGGTTTTCGCACATGGTTCTAGGCACGATGGTTTTCGGTCCATGGTATTGGATGATTCAACATGTATATATATGTATTGTAACATTGAAAGGAACATAATGAAAAATCAAGCTGGTAGTGCCAGTTTTGGGATCTAGGGGAAATTTTTTGTGTATATGTGTTTTATGTATTATGCTCTCGCATTGTTTATTTTCTATGTTTTAGAATTCGTATGCAAGTAATTTATGTACGAGGTTAAAACCTACATTTTATGCATTGCACAATATCAAGTAACAAGAAACAAGCCTCAACCTTCACCTCTTGAATTGTGTAATTTTGCAAGCCCCAGGCCTTTGTCCTTCCAGGGAAACCCCAAGGCTCAAGGCTCAAGTCTGACCTCTTGAACTTGTCAATTGTGGAGTTATCTTTCCTTGGCTTGTCTGAACCATGCATTGCATATTCTCAAGCCTCAGTCCCAACTCTTGACCTCTTGAGCTATGAAACTGCACAATACCTTGGCCTTTATCCCTCCAGAACTACACATTGGGAAACCTCAAGCCTTAAGCTCTCATCCTGATCTCTTGATTCCCTCAACTATGCAGATGACTAGCCTTGCCTTGCCTGAACTACACATTACACAACCTAAAGGCTTAGTCCTAGCCCTTGACCTCCTGAGTTGCTCAACTATGCAATTATTGAGTCCATCTCCCAGCCTATCACCCAGTTCTAGATCAGTTAGTGGCTGTCATGAATCATGTTAGACTAGGGGTTTATCAGACTGATGTTGTCTTGTCATGAATGGATTCTAGTTGTAGGTATTCTATCATGTTATGACAGGATGATGATGAAGGATATGAAGAAGGAGACCCTGCTAGAAGACACATTTGAAGATGCGAAAACAAGTTGATTAATCAGGAAAGACAAAGGGACACTAGATTGTGACAACAACTGGAAATCAAGATTACATTGAAGACTCCCTACCTTCAAGCCATATGGAAGAGGAAGAATAAGAGTTTGTTCCATCTCTCAAGAAGAAACAAGGAAATCAACGACAAAGAGTGGCTTGACATTTCCATGTCATCAATATCATGTCATGACTCATCATTTTCCACATAATTGGTGGATTATGTAAATACAATATTAGAAAATTGTAATGTAAAGTGGAAGTCGAAGTCATCCATAGAATGCGAAAATTCATGAAGGAGTCAAAAAGCCATAGAGAAGTCAAAAAATCATGAGGGTAGTTGAAGAGTCACAAGGGAGGTGAATGGTCACCCCTTTTCTTAAATATACACCCTCATAGCTCATGCAAAGGAGTTTTTCACCTTGGCTCCTCTTATCAAGCATTAGATAAGAAAATAGTCATGAGGAGGAGAAAGTGGTTGCTCTAACGTTCCACTATTGGGAATAGTGGTGTTCACTGTCTTAGAAATTTTACTTAATTCAGAGGCTCGTTGGGCCAACACACTTTCATGCATATGTCGTAAATATTGTAAGACTATTATTTGAATATTTGCAATGTATGTTGATTTCATCTGTACTAAGGAAATCAAAATATTTTGATGAATTGGTACTTATCTCGTTGAAGGTATGTTGTATGTGTTTTAACAATCGTTGTTTTTATGTGAACTATTTCACTAGTTTTCCAATGATTCATTCATACATAGATTCTCGTGTGCCTTTTCTAGATTAGTACTATTACTTGTATTTAAAGAGAATCATTTTTCTCTCCCCTTTCGGTAGAATAACCTTGATACATTCCACAACTAAACATTCCACAAGGCATACTCACTTACTAATCCGGAAGTGCCTGTGCATTACTCTCTTGTGTTGAACATTGTAGCCAAGGTATATCTATAAGAACATAAAAAAGGTAGGCCTTATTTCAGGAAGGTACTCCCACACCCAATGTGTGAAGTTTGATTGAGAATTTTCATTGAGGAGACCCCCTTGGTTGACAAATTTCCAGCATCGTCAATAGACATCAAAATAAAAAAAAGAAAATTTATTTAAACATAATATTTTAATTGTCAAAGTATTTTAAAAATTTTGAAATATAGAGGAGAGTGAGTGGGAGAGAAGGGTAAGAGAAAGAGAGAGGGGAAAAAAATATAGAGAGAGGGAGAGGAAGAGAGAGTCTTTGAGAAAGAGAGGGAGCTTAAAAAATGGAGTTGGAGGAAAAGATAGGAAAGGAAATGTTCAAAACATATAGAGAGAGAAAGGTAGAGAGATAAAGGGAGTGACAAGGGAGAGATGGAGATAGAGTGTCTATGTTTGGGGGTGAGATAGGAAAACAAAGAAGGAGGGATGGAGAAAATGGGGAGAGAGAATGAGAGAGTGAGGGAGATAGCATTAGTACAAAATGGCTAATTAGTTACTAAAAAAAATTAAAATTTGCATATAAATGACCATTTTTCAGTTGGTGACCAATATTAGCTAATCTACGGTATCTTATAATGCGACCAACTTTTAGTCATATTTAGCTTAATTATTAATTGATTGTCTCAATTTTATCATCCATTAGTACATTTAGTCATAAATTTGGTTGTTAATTCATTCATTGATTTAGTGATTAATTGCCACAATTAATGACCAAATAGACAACAAAATATGCTACTACATGATCACCCAATAAAACCAATTAATGACCAATGAATTATGACCAAAATATTGGTCGCGTTATAAGATACTATAAAATAGCTACTTATAGTGATATATATGAAAATTTTAGTCATTGTTTGAAACCAATTTATGACCAAAGAAATATGTCTAAATTTTGGGCGTGTTATAAGATACTCTATATTAGCTACTAATAGTCATATGTATGAGAAATTTAGTCATCATTTGTAATCACAAATTGATTATTTACACTAGTCATTTATATTAACAGTTTCATACTCATTATATAAATGATTGATTTAGTAATTTATGTTCATTTCATTTACTTTCATTAATAATAATAATTATAAACGACTAATTTAGTCATTGTATATTCATTTTTATCTGTGTTCATCGTTAATCAATATAAAATACTAATTTAGTAGTTTTAGATTGATTTTATGTATTCATTATTAATCAAGATAAATTAATTAGTATGATTTTGTGACTAATATATTAAAAAAAAAGTCATACAATATGAGTTTCCAACTTAATATAGGTTAGACTACAATTTACACATGAAATACTGTTTCATCACTTCAAAACATTATCATTGTGTTGCGAAGACATTATAGGTGAATTTTTGACTATAAATATATATGTGCATGTCTAATGTGGGATATTGGCTTTAAGGGTATCACTAGACCGATTCTCTTCTCTCTCTTTCTGCATTGTCGTTCCAATGTCATTGTTCTCCTCTTTCTTCAAGCCCTACTTCTTACCATCAATACTAAGTTCCTCTTCTGAAAATGAAAGAAGATAAAATGAAAATTATAAGACATGAAAGGCGATGAACACTGGAATATAAACTAAAGTAGACTATAAAGGATTTATATGACATATACCTCAACATTAGCTATGTAATTGCCATTTTTCCCTAGAAAAGAAAGAAACTTGAACAAGTTTTCTTCATTTGGGTGATAGTGGCCACTATGTGGCTAGATGACCTATAAAGAGAAATAAAATAAAATCTCACCATATAAAGAACACCTTATGAACTTAGTATTCAACCTTCAGAAAAATATTATGCATAATCATGCCAACTAAGTTACATGCTAAAAATATCACGTTGTAGATAAATTGTGAAAATAAATGGATAGAAAAAATCCAACGTATAATAAATAATGTATGACATCTAGCTAGCAAATTGCATCATAGAAGAAAACAATTCTGCTATGGTTACCCATACATGTGGGTGGGTAACATGCCCCAATATGCCATCATACTTAGGGTCTAGAGGAAGTAAACGTCCTACTAACATAATGATTGATTGGTTGGATCTTGGCCTTGCCTCTCCTTTGTGATTCCAAAAAATAAAGGTAAGTCCATCCTTAACTAGTTGTAATCCATAGTATCCTTTTCGTATGATATGTCCACATACCCATAACAAATGTAAGATATGCCATACACGACATTTTGCAATTGTTTCTAAAACTATCATTTACACCTCGTTCCATTGTATTTGACCAAATGTACCCACTTGATTTTATTCTTTAATATTCATTTACATCCTAAAAAATATCTATTTCAAAAACAAAGACAACCCCGATATCTCTGGATCATAACACTCATCCATATTTGCCACAAACCATAGGAATTAATACTCTCTTATGATCAACCCACTAGTCTCAATTAATATTTTTCCTTATTTCCATTCTCGATGCACATAAAGTGATATTCTATTAGTTGGACAACAAGTTGTTAGAAAAAACTCCAATCAAAGTTTTTAAGTGGTGCTAAAACAATACATATATCAAAAGGATTTGGTTATAATATTCTCAGTAATGAATAAATAATGATTTGAGTATTTGATCTAGAACAAGTGACAACTCTTTCGAAAAATAAGTTTCAAAGGGAAATTGGCTACGTTAAACAAATAGGACAAGAAAGCAAGATTTTTTTAAAAACAAAGGTTCTATAAAGTATAATTAATGATGGATATTGGTGTATGCTATATATGAATTTGTAGCTCACATCAAACTGAACTCTTTGAAATGAATGAAACTAAAATAATAGAAGAACAGGAAGAAGGTAAACATGGAAAAAGACAAAGAATACATAGTAAAGGGAGAAATACAAAGACAAATATACAAGCTGCAATGTTATTGATCATTTCACCATAATTTATTACTAGCTTTAAAAGGCTAGATGGCTTTGGTTTTCTAATGCATAGAAATTGTAGTTAAAAGACACAAAATTGGAAGTAAGGCCATTAACATGCCTAACAACTGAAAGGATTTCAATTTTGAAATCTAGGAATAAAGAATGTAGATGAAGTTATTAAATAGTATACTAGAAAAGAACATAGGAAAAAAAAAAACCTACAAAATGGTTATAGGACTAGGAATTATGTTCATGCACATCTTGATTCCTTCTTGGATTTGTCATTCGAACAAAGAAGTTATCCCTTGTTTAAATATTTTTTTCTGAATTTCTCAGTCAACTACCTGCATACACTCAAAGCTTAATTTCTCTTTTTGCACCACTAAACATCTATCACCATTTAGAATCCTAAGATAAAATTCATGTGCCATGTCAAGAAAAAGGACTAGGAAACCACATTTTCACTCCTGCCAGGGCATGATTATGGATTTCAAACATCAACATCATAACCATTGTACATAGGCAGAAAATTGGATATAAATTCAAAGGATGAAATGTCCATTGGGACAAATATGTCTTGTACAGACCCTTTTTCCATTAAAAGGGCCTTGGACCAGGAAATTAATGCTTTCAAAATACCCTCCTTGTTAGTATTAATGAATATAAATGTGACACTCAAAGCAGAGCACTCAACCTTTGATTCCTTTAACAACTTCAATAACAAGGCATGTGACTCGCCTGTTTAGTACGTTTTTTCCATTTTTCCTGGGATTATGAATTTCTACAACAAGTTTCCTAGGGGTCACTGTTAGGTGGACTAATCCTTCTTGCAGACAAGATGGATCTCCCTAGATCTAAAATGAAATCTAGTAACAAACAAGAAAAGATATGCTACCTTTCCTTAGCTTATGATTGATTGAAACAAGTAATATATGAGGGATCAATTACTGATTTAACGAAGTTCCTGTTGAAGTCCTTTTAGTGCCTTCCATAGCTTGCTTATCCTTGATGCTTTAGAGACCGTTGTAGTGCTTTCCACAACTTCTCCATGATGTTTCAAAGGAGATCTACATAGATAGAAAAACACAAAGGATCAAAGAATCTAGTATATAGAATGAAAGATAAATGAAATTCTTAACTCAACATACACCATAAATTGAATCAATAACCAATAATAAACTATGTGAGTGATCAAGGAATCTTACAAATAATATCAGAATAGACATGATTAGGAAAGAACAATTTCTTGTTAATGAATAAAAAGGAGAACAAACTTACAACCTCATTGCCTTGATGTTACAAGCCTCTTCCTAATATCTTCGACCTTCTCCTTGGATGAAAATCCTTATAGCCCTATTTCTGCAGCATAATCTTACCTTCAACAATCCTTCCCAATCCTCTGGCCTATGTTTGATTTATAGGCTAGAGAAGGAGGTTTGGGATCCTCTTCCTAAGGGATGAGATCCACAAATGGTGGGATAGGGGATCCACAAAGAGAGGGAAGTAGCTCCATGATGGGAGGGATTAGGCTTGAGTAAACATCAATTTGAAGCTGTTAGATGGGAAAGATTCAACTAACAAAGATTCCATACTTTAATTTTTATTTTTTACTTGTGTTGAGTCATGTGCGCAGGCCATAGTGTAAGACAAAGTGCACTTTTGTGCAGGCTCTAATGGTCTCTTTTGCGTATGTGTAGAAACTGACTAGGGAATTGCATAGGAAGTCAAGAATAGGTTTTTGGGCCCTGAGAGCTAAGAATTTCATTCTCTTTGGGATTGTTTAGATTCCATCCTTGTAGGGAGATGCTTTGGAACACTTTGATGGATAGTGAAATATCCAAACCGATGGTCTTTTTCCTAATGCGACAAAATGACGTGTATCAAATTTCCCCCTAAAGTGCAAAGTCAAAAAGATATTTGAGGACCGAAGCAATTTGTCATGCCAAGGTTTGGGTTAGAGACCACATTTGGAGACCTAAAGAAATCAATCAAATATTACAATGTAATATAAAATTATCGTTGAGTTAGGCATTCCCATACTCATAGCATAAATGTCTTAGAGAACCAGTATGAAAATACACCTAAAGATTCATGTGAACAAAATACATAGTATGTATGCAACCATCAATGGATCTATGTTTACAATCATGAATATTTAATAACTCCACAGAACCTGGATGGATGAAACTAGATCCAGGGTATTGATCTCCATCTCTTGATCTATAGTACAAATCTAACAATGTGAGTGAATGTCTTGTAGTCAAACATGGTAGAAACCAGTTGATTATCGGTCAATGATGTGAAACGTTAACAAGCACGAGAGAAACTACTAATAATGAAAATGGTTCTCAAGGTACTTCCAGTACAATCTATGAAGTGTGAAAAGATGTGCTGAAATCGAACACTCATAGAATCATTCTATCGAAGGTCAATGAAGGGAACCTATCGTTGAAGGCAAGAAACCTGCCATTAAGGCATGTAGGCCCCAAGGTACTGAATAAGGTTTCTAGATAAACTTCCTAGATAGTGATTTGAAATCGAGAGGAAGTGACCAGTTGCAGGAGGGCCTATGACAAAAAACCCATGTCAAGTTTAGAAGAACAATTGTTTGGAGTAATCCACGAATGACTCAAGGATGTCCAACGTGATTGAAGGCTACATATTTGCAAGGTAGTTTTGACTGAGGTTGGACTTCTCTTGAACATGTTGATGAAACAACATTCTGACTTGGCATCATTCGACTAAAAAATAATAGGATCAAAACCCAGTTTGAAGACTTTCAATGAGGTATGGTCAACTGAGAGGAAAATGGATTTCCCAACATGGACACAAATGTGATGGAGTGTCATGTTCAAGAGCGACATATTGCTTTTTACAATATAAACAAACATTTTTTCCCAATTTTCCCCCATCATTATTGGAAAGTACCTCTTTATTTTTGTGCAATCTTGAGGAGGATAACATATGCTTATCCTTTAACCTCATCCTTAGAATGAGTCCTTCAGGGTATTTTAATGAACCCTAGTAATAAGTGGTTTTGTCTCATTATGATTAACAAATCCTACACTGTTTAAGTTTTACGAGTCCAGTGAAGGGGTAAATTGATGTCGTTTTCATGTTTAAAGAGTTTAAAAGTCATGAAAAGAAAACTTGTTTATTTCTTTCAACGTAAAATTTTAATGTGCCCGGTGAAAGTAAAGATCGATGTTTTTCACTTTTAGGGAGTCAGGAGAAAACATAAGTAAGCTCCATAATGTCCTTTTTATTAAATTTAGTCTCTCAAGCTTGGAAAAGGGTAAAATAATGTAGGAGAGAACTCTTTTGACCATGATTAGTCAAAGTATACCTTTTTCGTAAATAGTCTACATGATCTTGTTGAAGCCTTGAAAATCGCTGCAACAACATGGGGGAAAATCACACGGTCGGGGACTAGAATACTCTCCCTTATCCGTTTGGATTAGTGGCTCTGACTGGATATAATGGGACCAGTTTCCCAATAAAAATGTGATAGGATGGATAGGGTGTTGATTACCAAAAACTAAGTGATAGATGGGGTGGTTCTCAACTGAAATACATGTATATTTAACCTATCTATTTATTACCCAGGATTTTACTTATACTTATGTGATCTACAATGATTATCTTTAGTGTATGATAATGAAGATTAATCAAACACTAGCAGAAATGAAAAGCCTTAAAATTAATTATTTTGATTAAATAGTTAATAAAAATATTTGTTAAACATATATCACATCAAATATTGTTCAAACACTTGCTCATCTATGTATTAAAGATAACAGTCCAAGAATCTCCATAAGTTAATGAATACAAAACTGCACGAAAAGAGATACATATGACAAACAATATAAAGAGAAATGGTTGCCAATTCATAAACAAATAAATACACAATGATAGAAGTACACGATGCATATAACTCTGCTCATGAAGTAAATAGCTTCAGTCCAGTCTTTTTCATTAAGATGGTTTCCAAAAGTACAAAAGTGCAAGCTTCCAAAAAACCTTCTTCACAAAACTCCAGGACTCCGATCTAGTCGTTTTACTAAGATAAACTTTAAAAGTATAGAAGTGCAGCCTTTTAAAGTGTTTCTATATAAAATTGGGGACCATTTCTTCAAAGACATGAAAGGGTTTATATAATAAAAATAAAGTACAAAAATAGATATTACACGAATGTTCTGTGGAGTTTTAAAAAACTCTCCTTAAAAAAGTGACAAAATTACATAAAATAGAAATATTGTAATGACGAGCTCAAGGTTGTAATGGTGTCTATCCGTTCATTCATTGTCTGAGCTCATAAATATCCATCATCAGCTTGACTTTAGGAGGTTGACCTATCCTCATGCACAATTGTCCTATATACACTGCATCTGAGAGAGTAGGAAGCATGTACATCGGTGAGTCAGCAAGGCAGTATAGCATTAGGCACTGACCGTGTGGCTTCACCAGATATATCCAATATACTTCCCAGTCAAGTTTTGTTAGTTGTTTAATCACCTCTTCCCTCGCTTTTGAGGTTCCTTGCCATTGTGCTTCCAGGGCTCCAATATCGGGGGGACTCCTAGGTGGGCATTCCTATATTAGATTAGCATTATGTAAATTATCATTGATGGTTTCAATGATATTATTTGTGTCATCGATCGCTATTGAAACTTCTCTTTCTTCTTCCTTTAGCTAAATATCCCAATCGGTAAAAAGGATTTCTTTATGTGATTATTTTGTCCCAGGAAGATTTGCTGCTCTACCCTCTGGAGTATCCTTCCATGTTATGTATCTCTTTATGGTGCTAGAACCTCCAATATGTCAAGGGGATCTCCCCAATAAGAAGTCCCAAATAGACCTCAGACCGTTTGGTGTAGGAGTCCTAGTAGTGGGTCGTAAGGTAATGCCTCGACCGCGATGTTGCACAAAGACAAGTAAGATCTCTGTCAGTAGCAGGGGTGTGACTGATGCAGAGAGTTAAGGAATGTGTACAAGAGGTTCCAACACTTCGAAGGGAGAGGAAGGTGAATCTGCATTCCAGGTTGAAAGGGATTAGTCCCAACTTGGCTAGGAACACACCACATAAAGGACATGCACATCTTCCGATGGAGCAGTCCACTCAGATGTGGAAGTCACAACAACAAGGTAAGATAACATGAACAACACTCATGGATCAGTCTGAGACGAGTGTGACGATTGATATATCAAGGTTCATGAGAAAGGTTTGTTTGATGTCAAGCAGATTATTCGACACAGACAGTGACATCATTAACAACATATGTAACAAATTAACAACAAGATTCATATAACTGCATACAAATCAGTTCATATACAAGTACATAAGCTAAAAAACATATATCATTAAGGCAACCGAACAATCCAACTACAATAACAACATATGCATTAAAATGTGTGGCTCTTATTATTAAAGAAGTATAAGTCACAATCATACAATACACCATGTAAACCTGCTAGCCCCGACAATGGAACGTTAGATCCACATCTATCTACTCCTCCAAAAAGATGTACTAGCTCTGTGCAGTGGAGAAGCCAAGGCACGTTACAATATTGTCCAAGCCTTCTTCAAGATAGTCTTAGTAGAAGCTTGGCTAACTAAAATCCCTTACAATGAGTTATAAGGGACTATTTATAACAGAGGGTGGGGTGGCCCTTGACATTCCCCTTTGTGATACTTCAAGTACCTTCATGACTCTTCAGCTACTCTATGACCATTACATCCAACCATTGACACTTGAATTACACTTGACATGCTCAACATTACAATGCACATGTACTCATGTGAGACAACATGACTTGAGCAAGACTTGCAAGACGTCACTGACACTCGGTCCGTTGTGATGAGACCAACTCTTTGACATGCTTGTGATAGTGAAGATGGTAAGCTAATGCCAATCTTGGTCATCTGTGATGGTGTGCATGCACCTCATGGTGACATCTTGCTGAAGCGAACTCTTGCCTCCATTGCAACTGGTGCATTGGTTCAACCCCTTTCATCTAACTCTTCTGCTAATATGCGCATCGTTTTCTTGGGTATGATTGAACCAGAAACACACTGATGCATAGTGTCTGTGCTGATCTTCAAGTGTGTGCTAGTGGTCATATGCATCAACTTTCCTAAGTACATGTGCAACCCCAATTGGACTTGCTTGTTGTCTTCACCTTGGTGAGTGTGTTGAATGGGTTGGATTTCATGCATGCACTCAACGACATGCATGCTGCTGGATTCCTTGCATGCGATCAACAACATTTCTCACCATGTTTTCTCTGTGTCAACTGTTGGGATGGATCATTAACTCACACTGGTGCAGTTTCATCCGCGAGTGCATGTTGCGCCCACTCCTGTTCCTGTTCTTGCTACAACTCATTGGACTATCTATGCAGCTTCATGTTCTTCATGAGTTGCTACTTCAGCACATGCAACTCCTTCTTTGTTCCATCTTCTACCTTCGCACGATATTCATGTCACACCATCAATTTATAGCCTGAGTCTCCAAATTTTCTCTCATTATCAGTGGATCTACTTGATTTTGCAACTTTGCTCCGCCTCTATGTTATCAACAACCTTCCTTTTGCATTCGTTGTGTTCATTGTATTCATTGTGTTCACTGCATTTGATATGCTCCCTTCCACTACTGTTCATGACGCGGCTCACTGTGACGTTTCTACTTGATGTCCTTGTCCATGAACAACTTGATTTCTTCATTAGTAGGTAAGCCCATGGACACTTGATCAACTGCATCCCCAAGTGTGCTCTGAAAGGTGTCTTCGTCTCTGGTCTCTTGGAAACCATTGAACCTGCACTGCTAAGAGGCAAATGAACACTTGTGATACCTGGAGACATGGAAACACTCATAGCAAGCAATCTGTTATTCAAAAACCAAAATGAACATAAGAACTGACTTGTAACATACTTGGGTGAAAGATCATGAAGGTTGTGTAATTTAGGCTGGGAGGTCAGGAGGCTGACTGGCAAGACTATACAAGGCATAGTCTGGGCTCTTGGGAGACTGACTGATTGCTGGAATTGTGCAATGCATTGTCCAGTTTGGTTTCTGACTACTAGGATTGCGATAGCAAAATTCTAGCTGGGAAGGACTGCTAGCCTGGGGACAGATTTGTGTAATTTCTTGGGCCAAGCAGCCACTGTCCTCTAGAAATGTGAAAAACAGTCATGGAGTCCAGTGCTGATCATGAATACACAAACTGAGAGAGGAAGGTGAGCCTTCCTTTCCCAGATTACATAATGCAGCCTTGGTGAAGGTAGAGCCTGGCCAAGGTTGCCTCGACTCGCCGACGTGCGACTGAAAGCAAGTAAATGAATGCATGGCGATACTAAGTGATAGAAAAAGTGATTAAAAGTGCATGAAAAACATGAATGAAATATTCGGAAAACAAATCAACATGCATGTGGGTGAGGCAGTTCACTAGTTGGGCGAACGTTCTTGCAAAACAGTTCTGCATGCGACATCTGTGAGATAGCAACGAAAACTAAAACAAAGAAAGAAAAAGCTAGTATACATGTAAAAAACAACAAGAATTCAAAGAAATCAAGAAAATAGTACTCATACAAGAGAAAAACCAAAAACCAACAGAAATGCAACATAAGTCATGGGAAGTAGGCTTACCCAAAAACAACTGAGCTGAATGTGCTCACTGCTCCTAGATTCGATGTGGGATGTCGGAGCTGTAAGGTTGTTGTGAGGAATGAGATCTGCAGTGTCTGGTTGATGTGTTTTGATAACATCGAGGTTGTGACGCGCATGCCACAAATCTAGGGGAAGCATCATTTGGTGGGAGGTTTCTAAATTTCTCCTTGCATGTAACCTCCAACTGCTAAACATAGATCTGAGACAAGGAATTCCTTTACATGCTACCTTGGGAGAAGTATCCTATACATGAAAGTCTATTTTGCTTAGTCTCGGAGGGAACCGGTCAACTCAGTGGCACATGCAAGTGACTGCTCAACTGCTGGAGAAAAATGTGCATTTTTGGCTGGGAGTTGGGCTAGTTGCCTAGGAGATTTGTGAAATTTCTAGGTAGAGCAGCTGACTGTTGCCCAAATTTGCACAAATCCTAGGCTGAACAACTTCCTGCTAGGAAAATATGTGCAGATCCTGCTGGGAGGGTTCGCTGGCAGGATCGTGCAATCCTGGAGCCCAATAGGCTGTCAGAGAGGATTGCACAATTTTTGGAGGGAAGGCTAGTTGCCGTCCACAAATGCACAATTTTCAAGGGGAAGTTGCTAAGCCTATATCTGGACCAAGTCCGGGTGAGAAGCCTGTGAAGGGAAGATATCAAACTGTGATCGACATGATGCCTTTGAGCAAGAAAGACAATGAAGCTTGAGGACTTGACGAAGCAAGGAAAGCTATTGTGAAGGTTGGTAGGGAGGCTCCAAAAAAGGCTAAGGCAAAATTTTGGAGGGTGATTGTAGCTACTACAACACTTGACGACACACTAGTAGAATTCCAACTCTCTGAATGGACCTTGTTCGTGAAAAACAAGTCTAACACCTCTGTAAGTATTGTTCAGCTGTCAACTCATCTTGGCTTCACACTAGCTTGATTGTAAGATGTAGCATCTACTAGACTCTTGGTTGATTGACACACATTCCAAGCCACGCAACATAGTTGTTTCGATTAGGGTTGAGAGGTATATAGGTGCATAAGGAGTATAATTGTCAGAGTCTTAGTTTCATCTTTTGGCGTTTCTCCACTGCCAATAGGCCTGGACATTACCACGATGGAGTCACATAGGAACACAAGCATGGCTCCGCTGCCAGTGAGCCTGGTCAGTACCCCAATGAAGTTACTTGCATCACATCCCTGCATAGGAAGCCTTTCTCTTCTCTTACATTATTCATTTTGATTTTTGATTTTTTTTTTTTTTTTTTTTTCATTTTTCATCTTCACTGTGCATAAAACTTATTCATTTCAGAGGCGGAAGAGGGATCCTGACTTATTGAGAGCAGAGGAGGTTGTCCCAATAGATAGGTAGTTTATTGTATCTCTAATATTCATGTTAGGATTATCCCCCTCACCTTACTCTACTTGACCGAGTTGACAAGGGTTAACCAAAAAAAAATTGACTAGAGAAGGTGACACTAGTTAGCGCACAAGCGTTGTGTTTACATTAAGGTTCACTTCAAAGAGTACGTATTTTCCTCCAATGTATCATGGAATAAGAGTAACAAGTTCATCATATAGAGGCAATATGACAGATAACCAAGTAGTCATAGCTGTACAAGCCCTTCTTGAGCTTTATCCAACTCGTTTCATAAGTCACACATGGTTTCATGTGAACTAACCTACGAATGAAACAAACGAATGGACTAGAAATAAAGCCAATAAAAAGAAGAAGCAAAAATGAGAGAAAAGCAAGAAAAAAAACGAGAAAAAAAGCATGAAAGAAAACAAGCAAACAAGCATGCAAGAAAAAAACTGAAAGAAAACACTACTCCTACTCCTATACTGACGGTGCATGGGCCTGATCACGTGAAATGATACTTCCAATGCAACCACCAGCGCATTGGTAGACCCATGTGGGTGAAGGTGTGGTCTGCGATTAACACAGTTGTGTTGACCAACATACAAGAAAGATATAACAGTGAAGACAGCCACACTTCGTGTTTCAAAGTGCCCATGAGACATAAGTGAGTGCATGTGCGTGACGAATAGTCCATGGACTTAACATGGTGCTGCGCGACACTACATGCAAATTTGAAGCAAAAGCACACTCTTGATTGAGACATGCAAGAAAATGAAAGAAACAAATATAACTTGCGTCATGAATGAGTGCTTGCAATGTAATACTCCTCCAATGCATAAGCAATGGGATCGTGCAGTTCGAGTGGAGGAAGTGTGATTTGTGTGTGTGTTATAGACATATTTGGGCACTGCAACCCCAAACACATATGTCCATAAACCAAGGGCTTCTAAACCCCTAGAAGTGTTGTTTCATGCCCTAAAGGTTCAAGGTCAATTGATTACATCATTTCCTAGAAGTTCTCCCTGAAAAACTACTTAGAACTGGTCAAAACTGGACCATCTCACCTACTCCATGGTCAGGGTCCGATGCATCTCACCTATTGCACATGGGGGTTGCGATGCATATTGAAAAGCTCTTTTGTTGGTTGCGATGGGCGAGAGTAGACAAATGGCAGAGGCAGTTTGCTAGGTGGAAACCTAGAGAATCTTCTAGAAACTGCTCATATGACACTTGCCTCTCTGAATTCACCCAGGGATGAGTA